>LR736957.1:0-110216 GCA_902654985.2 Oryctes borbonicus | reverse complement strand
AAGCTTTCGACCTCTTAAAAAATTGCTTTTGTTTTCCATTTTGTTCCTCGCATCTTTCGATCTTCCCCCAGAAAAAAAAAAAAAAAAAAAACAAAAGGGCAATTTATATAAAACTACGCGAGCTAATCGCAAATAGGGATAGAACGTAGACGACACGTATCGAAAAGAAACTATGTACCTACCTACTCCATCTTCTCACGAAACTCCAGAATCACTATCTGGTAAACGTTTTTCTTGTTGAGCAAAGCAATATTTCCCGAGGATTTTACATATGTCAATACGAAAATAATGCTCTGGAAAAGGTTTTCGCGATCCGGGGCGGCAACAGCAAAGAGACTGAAAGGAAAAATCGAGAATTTTTCGTGGTGTGAGGAAGAAGTCGCATAGAAGGCGTCAGTTGATGTGTGCGACCGTTTAGGGAAGAGATGAAATACTAGCTCTCTCTTGCGGTTCTTTTTTTCTGGTTCCCGAAAAGGAGAAGTCGCAAAAAAGATACCCTTCCTCTGCAAGCGTCTCATCTACTGTAACGTCACGACGAAGTTGCAAAGTCTGGATTTATCATCAATTCCTGCCGAGTTTCAGACGAACGGTATCTATTTACTTATTGACTGCCAGCGCAGGTAAGACTTTCTCGAGTGTAATATATCACTCTTCTAGTTCAGCTACGTTTTGGAAGGGGTTTGAAGAGACACAAATTTGATATATGTTACTTCGAATGATTGATAACAATGCCTGTTATGTGATATCCACGTAAAATATTTTTGAGTATATGTAAATTATAAATATACAATGTGGTGTTCAAAAAACACTACACAGAAAAGGAACAAACAGATAGATTACACGTTAAAACTTAATAAGGATAGGTATTGTAGTACTTAAAATTACAACATCGAAGGTAATTGCCGTTAGTATTATATGGAGTGTCGTTCAGCCAACATCGACTGAATCAGCTTCTGGCAAAGTAAAGCCGTTCTGGCCATCTTCTCGATTTCATCAGTAGTTTATACAGCCTCGGGGCCCTTTGTCCTATCTGTGGAGTTTTGTTAGGTAGTGTTATATTCATTCAACGATAATCCTCGAGTAACTGCGATATTACTCGTCTTCGCTCTATATTTTTAGCGTAATAGTTTTCTACAAACATTTTATCTTTGTCATAATATCGCAAATTCAACATCACTCAGTAAGAAGTCGTCAGGTCCGGTAACAAATGTCTTCATTAAACCGGTACATGCTAACATCAAATAATTAGGCGTTAGATTACGAACTCCTGTGACATATTACATGCTAGAATATGGTATTTACAATATTATATATTCGAAATGTATATCATGATTGGCTGTGATATTTGATAAATACTATCGAGAACAAGGGAGCGAATGGTACAAACGACAATTTGCCCCCTTTTAATCCGAGTCGCCTTTATGAAAAGTCGTAGTTGGTTAAGTGATTTATTATTCGGTATCCACCTTTCTGTATTTCAAAAGCCTCCAATATAGACAACAATAAAAATTACAAGGTGAGCTACGACGATTATTGTAAGGAAACTAATTTAACAGCTTCAGAAACATGATTCCACCTTAAAGCTAGTTTCGAGAAAGATCCAATCTCAACTTCGTGCGACTTCTCGGTAAATTATAAGGGTGAAATACTCATCAATGCAAATCCAACATTTTTCTTGGGCAACATTGTTGACTCTAGGGTATCGTCGAACCTTTACGTTAAAGAATTGTAATCTAAACTCTCGATATAATTTTGAAAACAAAGTTATATGGCGAAGTGTAAGCGCTGCCTCAGTACTGACTGTATACAGGTTGGCTAATTAGAAGTTTTCGGAGTTAGCAAAACTTTTTAGCTTATAAAATTTTTTAATACTTTAATACTTACTTGCTTTTTAAAGTATCTTCAAGTTTTTTACACTTCCGGTTAACTAGAGCTCGCCATGTACTTTGTTATTTTAAACGTGTATGTATCACTACATTTTTTAATTCAACACAATTCGATATTACAATCTTTGAGAAAATTTTAACATTTACACCGTTGTACGTAATTGATTAATTTTCACTTGCTTTAAGTGCCGGTTGTCTCGCATTTTATAACTACCAAATACTAACGTTTCATTATAACGTAGTATTGCTTACCACACTATTTTAATTAGTACATGTGAGTAGCATTACAGTCACTGTTATACAATGCAATTAATGAATTTTGAAATGAAACAATTGACAATAAATACATTTTGAAACAACATATTAAAGTTTGATTTAATTGCAAAACATTGCAGTGAATTTTTGAAAAAATATGAACTCGCGCTTAAGAGTATCTAGAAACATATATACACTAATGTTTTCTTCCATTTAATCTTCTTCTAGAAATGCATAAATGTGCCTGTATCTTTTTATACTTACCCGTTATATTTAAAATATTTTCAAACTTTTTATTTTATTTTTATTTTTATTCTTTGCTTGATTTTAGAGCAAATTCATGTCACATACCATGTGATTAAAAGTAAACCGTTGAAGGGAATCGATATTTTTTGGTTGTCAAACACATTTTGGAAGTTTAAATTCCTTCAAATAGCAATCCCTTTTTCCCTTTAATCCAAAGTACGGCAACGTTTTTGAGCAATTGCAATACTTAGACTTAAGTTTTAAGAATTCCCATGTTTCAAGCATGACAGAGTATATCCATCCAGAGGTATACACTACACTTGTTGAAAAAATTTTATATGAAATCTTTAGTCTTTGTAGAACGTCGAAAAATACATGCTATACAGAATGTTCAGTTTGAAACCCGAAACCCGAAAACCCGAAAACCTTTTTGTATTGAAAGATACAAAGATGGTTAAATTATAGAACAAACGTACTTTTTACTGTAGATTCAGAATTTAATATCGGAAAAACAATTGACCGTACCAATTCACCGGAAATGACTCCAACTTTCTTTTTTTATTGAACACCTTGTATATCTTTACAGTTTCAGAATCTAAAAGGGCTCAAATTGAATAGCCTGTATAGGGATGCATCTTTGAACAGAATACTTTTAAAGTTTAATCTATTATTTGGCTATGCCGGTTTATTTCTACATCTTTAAATAACGATCGATTTACGTTTCGGAATCTTATTTTTTCTTTTTTCAAAATGTTTATCTATAAGCTGCCATTTGTTTTGCAAAATCTTATGAATTTGTGCTTGTACATGTAGTGTGCGTTCATGTTATTGCTTCTTGAAATTTTGCTTTAGAATCTTTATGTGTAACACTTATCTGTAAACAAGGCATCTTTCACGGACAACTACCACGTGATACACTCACATAATAAATATCTGATTTAAAATTAAGCAAGGAGTTAATACATAAATTAATCTACAAAAAGTTCGATTTAAAATTAGATTGATCTCCACTCCTGCTACAACTAGCTGATTGATGGAAGCCAGAAAATAACTAGAAAATGCAAATATAAAAAAGTATTAAAATGGCATTATATAGGGTAGTGCGAAATTAATGAAAAAATTAAGTACGAAAGTTTGCACAATGAAAACTAATACGGACGTTCACATAGTGGTGTAATTAAAATTAAAAGAATTTAAAATCCCTATGGGGCGAAACTATGCACATGTCAACACTACCACGGCACTGCATCAATACTTTCTACGCTTATTTTTGAATTTTACATACAAATTCAATCGTTGCATACAAAATCAATTCGGTATAATACAAAAGAAATGTGCAGTGTCAGTTGTCAGTTTAGTGGGAAATATTGCGCTACTTACTAATTCTTACACTGCCTAATGTGAATGCAACCTTACAAATTTTCTTTTTAATATCTTAAGTGGTTCTTCGCGTACTTTTAATCTACAATCGTCGCGGAACACCCTATATATCTGTAATAGTTTTAAAATTATTATTTAATCGCAAAAAGTAAGAAGGGTACACAACTATAATTGCTTTAGCAATTCCACCAAACTAAATTATAATTCTGCAGTAGCTGAAACCTGTAATTTACATATTATACTTTAAAAAAGTCCCATCGTAAAGATTTTTACGAGGTACCCGATGAGAAAGAGCGTGCGAGTTACTGGGGCTTTATGTTATTTTACTAGGTTTACGACATTGATGAAATTCGACTATAAATTCTATCCAAAATCAAAACAAACGAAATGCAGAAGATTTGTTTGTTCGATGTAGAGCAGAGAAGACACGGAAAATACCATGGGTTTTTACTGCGCCCTATCTAGAAAAGTTTAGGTTTGTGTTTAGTTCCTGACATTCCAAACGAAAATTTAAAGCTTTCTTTCTGAAACTCCACGAACAAATCAAACGAACTTTAACGTTTTCCATCATCTCATTCTTCAATAGCAATATTTCCAAAGCTCACGTTCGCCACGACCGCTTAGTTCTTTGCCTGCGTTTCTATCGGTTTGTCCCCAACCGTTGTCGGTTGGTAAAAATCAATATAGCGAAGTTGTCGTTTCTACTGCGACCTACAGCCGAACGCCGCGGGCTTAGCTAATAATGCTGTTGGAGGTGAAAGTACTCGTTGTAAGTCGATACTGTGATTCTGGCATCTCGTAGTGGGTATACTTCAAAACGCGTTTCAAAGTAATGATCGGACAGTTATTGGTAATCATATTTGAAGAAGTTATGTTTGACTTGAAGTGCTTATATATGTGAGTGATGATGATAGATGGTTTGTGAATTAATCAGAGCTGTATTTGAGCAGCATATTTATCCATAGGAATTAAACCAAAAATTTTTAGTAACCGTGTTTTGTGGACTAAATTAATTAATCCTAAAATTTAAATTGATTTTTTTGCATTATATGAATGATAAAATTTACATCTTCGCCATCGTATGAAACTTCACTACCTCGCAGTATTATATTTACGATCTTTTTTTTATTTTCAATTCAAACTATGATTGACAGATATTATTCCAACCCCCATAGTAAAGGTAATAGCAAAGTTATTGAATGCAATGATTCTCTTTGCATATAGATATGTGATTTTCAAAAAATTTTCAGTTAAAGGTTTTTTCAAAACTGGGAACAGATGAAAATCACTGGCTGCGAGATCTGGTGAGTAAGGTGGATGCGGAAGCAATTCCCATCATAAATCGTCCAAAGCATCCTTTGTCTTTCTTGCGATGCGGGGTCTTGCATTATTCTGTTGCAATAACGGACGCTTGCGGAACTTTCCAGGCCGATTTCTGATAAGTGCCTGCCATAGTGGTCCGAATAATAAATTCGTTAATTCGTTAATTATAGTACCTTTCGGCAGATAACCGATAAAAGTAATCCCTTCAACTGCACGCGCTTTAAGAGAATGCCCTTCTTCCGGTTTGCACCACTCTTTGGATTGACTTTTGGTCTCAAAATCAAAATAAGGAATCCACGTTTCGTCAACAATGCTCAAACGATCATGTAAGATGTCATGAACTTGTTGTGTATTTATTCTTAGGTGTACACTAATTTGACGAATAGTCATTCGCCTGGATCTTTAAAATTTGTTGGACCGACTGAAACAGCAGTTTAGCCCACTCATTTCGTTCTTTAATTTAAAATTTTAAAGGAAAAATATCTCAATGTCTGTGTACCCCTCTCTAATGTTCACTAAGCATTTAACACTTCATTGAAAAACATTGTTGAATTAAACTACATTATTTAGCATTTTTGAGATGTTCTGTGAATAAGTAAAATGCATTGGTAACAGGTGCCTGAAATTTGTAATTCGTTGAATGTATTTTGCATTGGTTCAACCATTTTGTTTTTCTCAATGTAATATTATATCTTCTATTCCTCTAACGTAATATATTCATTAAAGCTTCATAAAAGCACTTGAAATCAGCTTTTAATGCTAAAATAACAATACACCCACGTTTTTGCAAAGTTGTATGAAGTGGTTGTTTAGTTTCGGTCAGGTGATGCCACAAAAAGCTTAGCACATAGGACATACGTTGTACCTACATTTGAAATGACATATTCGCTTTTCAAATTATATAATGAATATCTGCTTATCGTGAATGAATGAAATTCCTTCATTTCTATATACCTTGCGTTGTTATGATGTTGAAAAACCTGTAAGATTAGCAGAAACTTTGGCAACTTAACAGTAAAACTTGGTAAAAGAAGTAGTTTAGCTTAATTATGTAATTACTATACTGAGATACTACTTATACCATAATATTGCCGTCTGTATGTTTGATAGTTCTTTTTTACACATCTAGATAACAATTCTTTTGTTGTTGGTCCGCAAACATATGAATATCCTTCCATCTGAACATATCAATTTTTGTGTGGATTCATCACTAATTTTTTCCGCACTCCATCCACTTCTTGCCAAGTATTTCTTTTACTTAATCGCATATACACCATAAAAGTAATTTTGTTGTAATCACTACCTAACTGTGGTTGGACTAATGTATAAATTTACTTCAGTCAATCCTTATAAACAGGGATCTCATTTTACCAGTCTTACTAATATTTTATTTTTTTACAGTTTCAATGCACTAGTCGCCATATCTCCAAAACATTCTGCCATAGTTGTGAAATTTGTTTGTACTCTCCTGTATCATAATCTCTGCATGCATATGTAATAATCAGGCTAGATTAAATTCACTGAAATTACATTTAAATTCTAAATTACTTGAAATAATACGTAGTTAAAATTTGACGTGAACATGTCGACTTTAACATCTTAACATTTGATTATATTCTACATCCACTACCAGCTTCTCCGTGTGGTAAATGCTATCATCTTAATTTGATTTTTATTGAATTAAAGTTGAACGTTAAAGAAAAAAGAAGAGATACGCCAGAACTTCCATTTGATAAGGTGTTTGACAGTTTAATTTGTGCAGCTCGATATTGAGTTTAATGCTATGGAAAATCCGTGAGACTTAGTTTTACTTATGGTATGTATGTGTATATTCGTTGTAACTTTGCTTATTGATTATACTTGTGAATTAACAAAGTACTATTTGGAATAGGAAAATAAATAGAGAAATCTTTCACGCTCAAAAACGTCTCTTAAAAAGCATGTTCACAACCCCCTGGTTTTTTCCATTAGCAAAAGAACTACACCATGCATATTAAATACATATTCAGGCAACGGGATCTCGTGCATTGAACGCGTGCAATCGATAGGGTAGACGACGCTGTGGGACGGCTGCTAATGCGTTTTTAACGATTAAAGAGCTCTCTACGCTACGACGTCATGTATTATTAAATCGGGCTAAGGAAAAACGAAGCTATACCTTCATTCTGAATCTGAGTACATAAGAAAGAAAACGGGAAGACGTCTAAACCGTGTTTAGTCGACGAGCGAAACGTGAAAAGATGTTGGATTTTATGTATGTTTGGATTTTGATTATGACAGATACACAGAATGGCGTTTCGTGTGTGAGTTTAGGGTAAATATCGTGGCTGGAAGACGTTTGCTTTGCTATATAGCGAATGGATTACAGGTAGAAGTGAGATAGATATACCACAACTTGGATCATGAAATAAATATTCTGGGTATTTACGACATATAGTCCATCTAATCCAAATCTTTTCTGGCGGCTGATGTGCTGTAGCTAAACCAGGCGGTAGTGATGCATAAACCGGGCGACACTGCTATTTCGCTCTAAGCCTGCAGAAACAGGTGGGCCCTCATTGGCGGTGAAGATATATGTCGAAAGTGGTCGGACATACCCAAAGTCGGGATTCATACTCGTACGGTTAGTATGTGTGTGCATACACACATGCAATAGCAAAAAGTATTAGTGAAAATTAAACAATTATTTATTAATTTTATTTATTACAGAGGAATAAGAAGAAATAATCTGTTAGTTTGATTAACATAATATGTAATCGTAATCTCATTGATAGGAAGGGGTCCTCTATTTGTGACACTATTGGGCAGAGAGAGGCTCCTCTTATGTTTTTCTGCTAATCGAAATAAGTTGGAAATGAAACTACCTACACAGGGTGAATCAGGAGGAACGTACCAAACTCCAGGATTGTATTGTACACGTAAAAGTAATGTAAGAAAACTCATATGTTCTTATTCGATTTTCAATCGTTTTCAAGTTATCGCCTAATTATATTTACAATTACGACATTTCATACATTAACATTTTTTTAATGATTGCGTTCTTAATGGGTTAAAAAATGTTCATACACCAATCGGTTACGTATTCTATCTGTATCTACCTAACAGGAAATTTATATCTGTAAGAACTTTTATAGAATGACGTCTAGATATGTCTAGTATTGAAAGCAATTTTTTTTTAATCATAATAAATATTCGAAAATAGTGCCATTGGCCAATTAATTTCAACTTTACAATCCATGATAAGACAAAAATAACCGAGACAAAATTAAAAAAAAAGAAATTCCACACACCCCTAGCGTGAGGTACCAAACTTCAATAGCAACCCGAAAGGAAAAATAAGAAACAAAAGGGCCTTAACGTTGGGCGCCAAACTTTTGTTACCAAATTTTACGCGCTAACGAGTTTAACTCGAAACAAAATACTAAAATAAACCAAGAAGGTAAACCAACAACCTACCTGCGATCCTAAACTTAAGCTGCTCGAGATATTCCTGGGGCCGCCAGCACAGTTGGAGATGGGGTGGGTATACATGAAGGTAAGAAACTCTATTAGCGCCACCACGTCGACTATTAATAAAATAACCCAGGCTTACTCGTATGCAATGCCATAAGCCAACGCGGAAGTCTTATGGCTGTGGAGCGAGATCTTTTGCACTTAAGTACAGGTGTAAGAGGTTGAACTCACGATTGCAAGAAATAGTCAAAGTAGATTTCAGTAATAAAATTGTAAAAAAAAGAATTAGTGTTTATTATAAGAGTAATAACAAACACAGTAAAGGGTTTAATTACTCAAAGTATTATAATTAAAAGAAAACAAATAAAGAATTAAGGGTGATTACGAGTTCATAACCTTAAATTGTAAAGGTACATATCGTTTTGCTTAGAACGTAGAAAATGCGCATGTTCGGTGTCCTTTACAGTTTCGGAACTATTATCAAATTTCTCGGAAATAGCAACTCGAACTCTAAATATACTCAAAACTGTTAATATTAACATTTGTTACCCTATAGTTGTTATCCCCTTTACATTCTTTAGACAGCTGAAGGCTTATAACATGGTTATACATCAAATTTAAAGTTACGGTAAACTCAAACACAGCTGAAGGCTAAATAATATTAACGTAAATATATAAAATTTAACAGCCCTTCGGACTGCTACCTGATGGAATTGCAGTAGCGAGTTCCTTCCTACTGGTACGGTAGCTCTAATGAAGTTGTAGGTTTGTTGCGGATACTCGGGGCAGGTACCAAGTGTAGTAATGGGTACTAGCGACAATTCCTATCCAAGACGTAGACGAGGATCTCTTGTACGGACCCCTCGTACAAATACACGTACCAAATTAAAAAAAAAAAAAAAAACCCTAAAAATACATTGCACAGCGTGGAATAAGTACTAACGTAGCGATAGAAATAAAATAAACCCACCTCTGGATGTAGTTGAGGGTACGCGAAAACTAGAAACACGTGCTCTTGCGGGTAGTCAAATCCCTACTAAAATCCCTTATCAAAAGGTAACGCTTACCACCAATCCAAATTGTCTCAACAAACAAGTGGTTAAGCTTAGGAGACACCAGTGACTATGAATCCTTAATTAAAGTTATACAACTTTGTACGGTAAAAGTATCACTGATCTTGACTACACGAGCGTCGCATTCAAAATGATAACATGGATGCCCAACGACTTCCGAGGAGGTACGTCGAAAAAAAAAGCCGGAAACAGTGCAAATTTTAGAATTAACCTCTATCGCGAAACTTGTGTACAACTCAACAAATCGAAAGGAACTAACCACTTAAGAATATTAGCAGCCGAAAGGATAAAATTAAAGTGCGGGATTAAAAGAAAATACGTTTGATAAGAACCTATCTCTAAACAAAACCAAATATTACATTAATACGCGGATTTACACCTCGAAATAATAAATAAACAACCAACTGAATCCATAATATTGAACGCAGCCCTCTGTTCGATAAATACCGTTCAACTACCGCCTCTCACGTCGCTTCTATGAACTACGAATGTCTCTTAACCTAACAAAAGCAAAATAAACAATAGTCGAAAACCCAAAATAAATCGGAAAATACTCCAAAGTAAGGTAAGACATTACGTAAAATACAATAACTAAAATAGAAGAAACCATAGGAACAGCCCTATAACGAAATAAACCGATATTGAAGCGTAAATAAATGAGAGATTAGCGTTACAATGCACGAACGAGGCGTTCTGGAGAAAACATATGACTTACACCGCGATATACAGGTATGTTCATAAGTAAAGTACACCACAAATAGTTGCATTAAAATTAAAACAACTTCAGGTGACAAAAGGCACGTAACAACATTTTACGCTTCATCTGCGAAAGTCACCAGTCTTTCTTTAATATTGGCTACAGTATTTCTAATACGTCAAATTTAATTAAAAAATTTTCCATTCCTCGGCGAACTTGCTATATAGTTAATTCATTTGACAAAAATATTAAATATAATATAATAATAAACGTAATGTCAACAATAACCAAAATAATTTCTTGGTTATTACATTTGCATGTACAGACCCAAGGCGCTCCTGCGCACACCATTTCGTGTTAAGCAGTCCAAGAACTGCTTGAAAATACCTGGTCTTTGTCGTTGCTTTCTAAACGGCGAGCATGTTTTCATTGGCACAAAAAGGTACCTACAAGCGCTTAACTCGTCATTTTGGAGGGAAGTCATATGAACCGCGAGGCAAATAGCAATGGAGAAAAACAGGCTCGGAACCGCCGCGTCAAAAGCTACTGTATGTGCAATATATGTGACGTTATCACCCTAGGTCGACACGGTAAAACTCTGCACCTGAAGCTACGAAGTTTCCATCAATATTGAAAAGACATATCAGTAAAAACTCGTGTTAGTTTTCAGTTGACTGGCTTTCTTTGACCGAAGTGGAGATGGACTCCTCCATTGTGACGATTGTTGTTTGGTTTCAGGATGCTACCTTTAACATTTGTGGTTTCCACGACGGTCTAACCGTGTTTAAAACAAAATTTGTTATATATACACTATTCTCTCAAATCAACCATTGAAAAATGGCAAACACAAAGAACGATTCCACTTGCAATGACGCAGTATACTAACTCACGCGCGAGAACTTTTGGGTGCCACGTCGTGTATAGATCAACTTAAACGATGTGTTATAATCAAAAATGTACTAACTGTAGCAAATACTCAAGATATTCCATTTCACCGTGAAGACAATGTACTTTTCAGTTCAACTTCTTCGTATTCCTTCTAGTCTAATTGCAAAAAGGACGACAGCGACGCACAAAAAAAAAAACAACTAACGAAGTGTCCTTTCGCCAAGCTCTTATGGACGGTCTCCAATTAAAATTTTTAATAAGAGCAACTTTTTTACATCAGAGAGACAATCACAATCCTCTGTTTTTCGCAGCAAAAGTGGAGCGACTCAATTAGTTATAGCGCAACTATTTTAGAAGTTACGAAGTTATACTTGCTAGAGAAGATTTGTACCATTTGCGAAGCAGAAATTTTAAATCAAAGAGGTAACGTTCTTAGGATTCTATAAATTCGTATTAAAAAGTTGAAGAACTTAATAGAAATTTAGAATCCTATTTATCCTCGTATTTCGGTAAAGAATTGCGTCCTATTATTATCATTACGATTTTATTTCAATGCAATATTGTCACCGCTCAAAAGAAAAGAAAGGCGCTTCTACAAAATATTTAACTTGATTATCCCTTTTTAATAAAGTGTTAGAAAACCTATTCATTAGCTCCAATGCTTCTAATAACAATCCATACCCTTCATAAACATTACAGAGGGCGTTTCCGGTATATAACTTACGATGATTCAAAACGTGTAATTTACTGAGGCATCATCTTAATCCCGAATAATATTTTTAGGGATTTTCAAGAGAGAACAGACAATACTAAGCTCCCTCAAATTAGAATGTCCTCAACTTTTAACGTCCAATAAACGCGTAACATTTGATAAAACGTCGACGAAGGCGAATGTTTTTCATAACCTTTTTTTTTCTAGAAACGAGAAACAAAATGCATTAACCATGTTTTGTGGTTGGCACGGTGTGACATATCGCAGGCTTTATATAAATTACAAGCCTACAAGGATCTAGATAGTATATTTCACTTTTGTCGGTATAAAGCGGACCAATACATCTTTGGACATCTGGCAGTATATTACCGCAAAAAAAAACCTTTTTTGTAAGTTTCTACACTTGTGGGACTTGAAATAAAAGGAAGCAAATTTCAAAATGTTTCTCGTCTTCAATGTTTACGGAATGGGGTTATGCAATGTAAATATTCTCATACTTTAAAGGAAAGTTTAATTGTAAGCAAAAGTTTCTTTACATATCATCAATCCGGTATTAAAAAATAAGCATACGAAACTCAATTATACTTTGTCATATAAGTTAAAGTTAAATTACTCATGTTACCGCCCCTACACCCAAAGGTATGAATAATCCTCTCGTATACTGCTACCATATTTAACATATACACGCCCTAGAACACCTCTCGAACAAAGGACTGAGCAGTGTTACATGACTACGATTAGACGCAGAAGGTAGACAATTTAATTTCAGCGTGTGATACAAGGTATATGCTACATATGTTGGAGGATGGCGAGGGATACGCAAGAAGTACCTACGACCCTATTGTCACAAGCGTAAGCGTTAAATGGGCACAAAGTGCTGCGTCTCATTAAAGGAAGTGGATGAAGAAATTGAATACTACTTACTTAACGACACAAGCTCGTACTTGAGTATAAGCCAAAAATTGAGTGTAAGCAACGAAGATTGGTCCTTGTGTAAGTGACGTATTTAGATAAGTTACGTCGTAAATTGCTCCTAGAATGGTTGCAAATACTAAGAGTGTCAAAATGGGAAAGAGCGATAATATTTCAATAAAAAATGAAATAATATTTATGTTACTATAATGAAATGGTTAAATAAATTATGCATTTGTGTATACGTAATTAACGAAAAAAAAAGAGATATATGCGCGGTGTACCTCACTCATATTCCCACCCCTATTCACGTAATAAACAACTTGTTAATTATTGCCTAGTTTTTAACTAGTACGAATATATCTAAGTTTCATTTGTCTCTGAATTTTTTCAGCATTTCCAATTGACCAAGACATATGTAGACACTAGTGCTTGGGTCAGATTATGCGGAATCCCTCGGGGACGGCTCTTTCCGCACCTAACTGTTTGTAATGGGGCGCCCATGTTATGTAAAATAGCATATGTTATTCTGAGCGACTTGTGATTGGTACAAAATGACACCAATTTCCAAGACATATGTAGACACTAGTGCTTGGGTCAGATTATGCGGAATCCATCAGGGAGGGCTCTTTCCGCACCTAACTGTTTGTAATGGGGCGCCCATGTTATGAAAATTAGCATATGTTATTCTGAGCGACTTGTGATTGGTACAAAATGACACCAATTTTGGGAAAAAATGTCACCCACCCAAGAGTTATAAAATTATCACAAAATAGTCTTCTACCAGCAGCAAAAGCCATAACACATATGACCGACGCCCAAATGTAGGCGGTTAGTAGTGTCAAACCTCAACTGTCCAAGAAGTCGCCAAGAAAGTATATATTGGCGTTCCGTCGTGGCCAGAAGAGCAACGGACGAATAGTTAAGAAACTACTTGGTATTGCACCGTAGTGGTAACGTACAAAGGTATGCTAGGTTCCCCATGACATAAGAACGTTAACCACAGCCCAAATAGTGGTTTTTAGTTAAGTATAGAAGTATTTTAATGTGAAGCTGATCATCACCATCACTAAAGCTGCAGACTAGAATCATCGTTATTGTTGTTTTACTTTTTATTTTTATTATTTATTACTGTTGTTATTTTTAAAATCTATTTATCTTTTATCTTTTGGTGCATGATTACTCGTTAGTCAAGAACCACATAATCTGAGAAACTGAGGAGCTAATTTATTTAAAAGAGGCTCATTAGTACTTAAAAATAAGCATTTCGGGGTAAGTAGTTATTTTATTTGTTTTTCATTTAGTTTACAATCAACTCTGATGTAACTTAGCGACCAACCTGTATGTACGCAATCATACAGTACACAGCACCAATGCCTTTTTGGTACAACAACCGATTTTGGTCGGCCTTCATGAAATTTATTACAGACGGAAGCACCACCACGACGAAATGTCGCAAACCAGTTGCAAATACTCTTTTCTGATACAGCTCCATTACTAAAGTTGAACGAAGCGATTCAAGCCATTGTTCTTATGCCTTTACTAAAATCGTCAAAAATCATCTAACAAAAACCTTCGCGTGAAATTTCTAGTTTTTCACAAGTTTGTTTTTTTTAACGCTTATTGTAAGCAAACTACCGACCGATTTCTGTGTTGTCACTTCAACAATAACAAATGTTAAATTTTACAAAAATAGTAACGTCAAAACACATCTCAAAATACATAGAAATAATAACAAAAAAAATCTTAAAATAGCTTCCTCGTGGTATTGATAGAAGATTTACGGCAAAACCAATCTAAGAAGAGAAAAAACAGGCTACTCGCGGATATGTTTCTGTCTATGCGGCGTCATCAGCGTTATTCCGAGAGTGTTTTTATTCCACATTGTATAACCGTTTGTCAACATAAACCGGGTACTGTTCCCCAAACCTTGGTGAACAGTACCCGGTTTATGTCGCTGCTTTCTAAGCGACAGGTATGCGTTGAGAGATGTCTGGCTTGTTGTTTCGGATGGTGTTGAACTTGGGACTATGGTGTTTTTGCAGTGGTGCAATTTCAGCAGAGGTCCCTCAATGTGTACCTAAAATTTTTCCTAATTTTTTACCTGGATGGATTAAGCAAAAATCTCTCATTCAAATAACTTTCCTCCTTTTAAGTGCTTTCATGGAGAATCGTACGTTTATTTGGAACGCATACTACATACACTACGTTGTACCTTCGCCTCTACCGCTTTTTTCAGCTCGCATCTCACTAATGCATATCAAATTTTAAAGCGTTTTAATATTAAATCACTTCACACGCGAAGATAAGTCAAAATGACCACCGCAACGCGCTAGCCACGCCGGATAATTAACATGGTCAACTTTTTGGCAGCCGTTCTCTTTCATCCGGCAATTAAATTATATTTAGCGAAAGTAACGGTCGACTAGGTAGCGCCTGACGGTCAGATTCCTGCGGTTTGGAAACAGTTGAATGACGGAGGCTTCCCGAACTGAAACCGCACGTTGCAAAAATGTTGCTTTTAATTATTAAAGAGAAAGGGGATATTCAAGGTTTTTTGATGTCCTTAAAAAAATTAATTGTGCGATTGGGGAAACACGCAAGACTCTAAATATAATTTTTGGTGGAGGTGCCAGTTAAAAAAGGAACAGTCTTATAATAAATTATATATCACCTCCTTCTTAACCAGAACACCTGAACCTTTCACAAGCTGCGCGGATTACTCGTAAGGTTAAAATACCTCCATAAACGCAGAAATTAACACTCAAAGCTATAGCGGGCGATAAAATTTAACTACCACCATGAATTCTAAAAGATAGATTCCAGTTTACACGTTATACGTTAAAGTGGTGTGCGTTTTAAACACTAAATAACGTTTTACCAGCTATAATAGGAAGCTTTCTTAAGGCCGTTAACGATTATAAATAGAAAATGTGTTTGTTGTAACCAGGTACGTACATCCACAGAAGATGTCTCTTTGTCTCGTAAAGGCAGTACAGTAAATTTGGTGGAATTTAAATAACCTTGGATTTGATCTTAACGAAGAAGAAAGATCTTTTGACTATACAAGCTGTACGAAGTTATCTAACTAACATGATATTGTACTTTCCAATATAAACTCTATGTATATGTTACTTATTATTTCAAACCACCACGCTTGAGTATAAATTCGAATTAATAGTAGACTTCAAACAATGAACACTTAGAAAGTGAAAACGCACCCAAACACGTGTTCCCTGGATGAATATTAGATCTAAACTCAGAAATTAATTAGTGTTCTCTCACTCGTTTACTTAATCACTAAAGCGATTGATTAATCACAGCTAATTTTCATGATTTCGCCTTTCGAAAAATACTGTGATAATGAAGAATTTCAGTCGGATATTCTTATTTTTAAAAGTAGAATAAAGCAAGTGATGCAGCGAAGTTAAACTAAAAGCATAATTCTATGCTACTACTGTACAATATTAAATTGTACCGATAAATAAAGATTATTTAACCAACGGCAATACACGAAATTGCATCCGAGATGCGAATGAAATCATTCTTAAAATTGTTATAGGAAAATATTACATTAAATCGAATTTGGTTAAATTAAGCAGAGACGAGCTATTTATCCGTTCCACCACTGGGCTGGACTTAATATAATCTCCTCACTCCCCCATTGTCTAGATAATAGGACATGAAAGGAATTAAAGCTGTTGAAAACGGGCTAATAAACGCCAAAGGAACTTTGACATTGAACGACTAGACATACTAAATTCAATATGCGCGGCGCTAATGACAACTAAGCTCGATGCTGGAGCTAAATTATAACACTACAGTACATATAGTAAATCTCATTACAGCGAAACGTCTCTTTCAAACCATTTCACATCCACATCGGTGTGATCATAAACGAATCTTATTTAATATTTTCATCAATAGCCTATTGTCCTCACTAGACCGTAATGCGTTAGATGATATATATGATCTAAAGATCTGTCAACAAACAAAATGGTATAGGAATTACGCTGAATTACATTTTATAAATCGTGACAGTTGGTTTCGTTTCTTTAAAGCAACAATAACAATAAATTATTATATTAATTAATAAATTTATTAGAGCAATGAACTATGTTTATCAAACTGAAACCTATTTATCAATATAATAAACAGATATTCATCAATTTACTTTGAGAAACGCGAAATAAACACCACGGATTTTTATTAGACATTAAGAGGATGTATTCTTTAAAATCAGTAAACCCGCTTATACCGATTATTCATTGCCCATACGATCATTTGTAGTAGTCTTCAATTTCTTCTTCTGTACTTCACAGCTTACTCCTAGATCTTTAAGTAGGAGTAATGTTTAACGGCGGACTACCCTTTTCGATACACATCACTGGAATTCCCAGCGCAGCTTCTAAAACGCGTAGAACTTTATTGAAATCTTGGGGTTCATTTGGTACCACTGCTGCACCGAAAATCTTGCTTAATGTATTCGGTAGTGTAGTATGCAATGTTCAGGTATTTGAATTTAGCACTGAAAAATACAAAAACGATTTCCTAAATAAAGTCATCAGTTTATTCGCATTCATAACAATAACAGTACTTGCGCAAAATACCTGTTTAACTGATTCTTTACATACTCCTAGATACAGAGTAAATGTACTACTTAAAGCTTGACGCACATAATATTGTTACGAGTTACACTTCAGAACATCGATTGTTATGATCTGTAACGATATTTTTGCATCGTTACTTTTGGCAATCATTATAAGTAGAAATTCATCTATTCTTTTGTTGTAAGATATCCCCCCGCATTCTTCCCCTCTTTTTAGTTTTCCCGGATTCTCGTGTTGAATTTAAGATCGGCGATTGAGAGCCAAAATTACGACTGGATCCTGTTTCACATTATTTATTGTTATTTTTATTCTCAATTTATTTATATTTTGTATTCTTTTCAACAGCATATTGTCTTTAATATTCCTTGTTTATTTTAATTATTAAATTTGCAGTTTTTTCTTAGACGCCACGTTGTGTATTTTTATATTTTATCTTAAACTATTAGCTTTAAATAATATTTTTTAATGTTTTCTAATCTAAATATGGAAACATAGTTTTTATTGCTCGGAATTTGTTGCTGCTGTATCGAGGTTTCAAGTTTTGTCATATGCAGTGAAAATTTGATAATTATCTTAAGGTACTTTGGTCTTTGTTAATAATCTTGAGTTTAAATGATTCAACATTGTCCAATGCAGTTTATCTTAACGTTGGAATACGAAACACCTCAGGTGAGTTTGTTCAATTTTTTTATCATTTATATCACTCGAATTTCAATTATCAAAAAAATCGCCCGAAACAGATTGTGAAACATTAATGTACCATGTTTTAACAAATGTAGTTTGAAATATGGTTCATTAAATAAACTACTTTTGCAAACAGAAGATCTTACATTTATTTGTGCGTATTTCTCAGTAAACCTTTTCAGTTTGTATACCTAATGTTAGTAAATGCAGCTGGTGGTAAATTAAGTTTACGCCGTAGTATGTTAAATTTCCTGGTATTAACAAGAACCAAATTTCAAACGTATTTGAGCAAGTCTGACTTCTTCCGTCCCGTCTAGGAGCAAGAACACGACTCCGTTCACTTGAAACCTTAAATGCGAATTATTACGTTTTGCATACATTGAAAATTGCGAAAATTACAACTTTCAGCGTCGTCACTGGCAACAATTTCCACTGTTTAATTAAATTTGCGTCGTTTCTAGACGTCTACTCCGAAGAGCACCGTCCTAGTTTCCCTTTTCATCCTCGGAGACGTGCCGCTGCGTCTTGATCTTAGACGACCAGATTCTAAAATTAAATTTCGGCACCAATCAAGAGGAACGAATTATATGTAGGTACTCCAATTCTGAAGCATCTAACATGCTTCTATGTGAGCTTTATATCATACGTACCTAGTTTATTTCCTTCAAGCTAAATACACTTTCAAGTTAGTTCGTCTTGGGAAAGTAATTAAAGAACACCTATAGAGTTAGGGAGTATGTATTAAAGTCATATTTTTTGAGATATTGTTGAAAGTAGAAATGAATTTTCGCGAAGGCGTATGTGTAATTTTAAGTATTATAGGTGACAGACGTGGTAGTTTTGAATATAAACACATAAATATAACATTCCAAATTTCATCTTATCTACTGTAATGTTATAAAATTGAATTCAATTCCAATTAAAAGATATTTACTCAGTTGTAAATTCGGGAGTATCACTTAGATTAAATTGCAAACAATAGCGTTTACGAAAGATGAATCGATAACAAAGAAATCCACGACGTTTACATCCCCTCCCTATGACAGTGCGTTACGTAAGGAACCACGCGTTTTTTATTAATGTCCGAACTTGAATTAACTTTGGACTTGAACATTAATTTGAAGGTGTACCACACAGCAAAATACGTTGTCTCCCAAAGACGAGTCGAACTAAAAAGCTTCACTTGTTTTGACGTCAGTTCGTATTCTTACAATTTAATTTACAATTAGTCTTTTCTTTATAACGGAACGTCGATTTTTAAAACCTTATTTTAATTAATATTATACAACAGAATTGGTTTCTTTTATTTAGGTATCAAGTATGTAGGAGATTGGTTTATAATTGCGCACAGTCAGAAGAGCTAGTAATGGTGGTATATATTTTGATCTAACTTGCATAAGCCAACACATGAGAGCTCAACAAAGGTAACAACTCATTAATATATAAATTAAACAACAATGACCCAAAACTGGACTCCTGCGGTATACCGGATGTTGGAAAGAAGTTAGTCGTTTTATCAAAAGCTTTGGAAAAACCCACGTAGATAACATCAACCTGCTTACGATTATTAAATGCCTCATTAATACATTGCATAGTGCATGCTAAAATAGAAATCATAGATCTACCCGCAACAAAACCCTGCTGATATTCAGAAATCAAATGACGTAGACTGCTACATACATCATTATACAGTAAACATTCAAACACTTTAGCAAAGTTCGGAGTTATGTTTATAGGTGTTTAAATCCGATAATCATCTGAGCGATTACCGGACTTAAACACTGCAGTCGCTTTACCTATCTTCCAGGCATTCGGGAAGCACGAGCTACTTAGCGTCAGGTTGAATATTGTTGATAACAGTTGTGATACGACAGAAGCACAATTACATGTAAAGAAACTTGGTAAACCGTCATGTCCAGCGGTCCAATTTGATTTTAATTTCTTCACAGTATTTTGCACTTCACGCTCACTAAATGGACCAACACTAATGTTGTTAGTTTAGGAGAGCTTATTTGTAGACATTAGAGAAGACGGTGACAAAACCATCCAATATCTCCTTCAGCCGAGTAAATTCCACGCCGTTGTTCTACACACATCCAGAAATTCGGGAAGAGTTCCTTTTGCTGGATGTAAAGTGCCAAAATAACCTAGGACCTTCAGTGACACCATGTTCGACTTCATCTACGCAAGCATCGTAAGCATTCTTCGTTTCTTGGTATATGAGTGCACGCATTCTTTTAAATTCATTGAAATGTACTACAGCATCTCCTTCGGACGAGTAAATTCCATGCCTTTATTCTCCACACATCCAGGAATTCTGGAAGAGTTCTTTTTGCTGGATATGAAATGCCAAAATAGTCTAGTACCTTCGGTGGACATCACTTACGCAAGCGTCGTATGCATTGTTTTTTGTTTTATGAGTGAATGCACTCCCTTAAATTCATTGAAATGTACTACAGCATTTGTTTGTTTCCATTTCTTAAATACTACTGTTTAAGTTTAATATGTTTCTTAATTGCGTTCGTAAACCAAGGAGAAGAGGAACATGTACAACATTTATATTTTGGAACAAATCTGTATCTAGTAGTGTATGTTCACATTTATTTCATTTTGGCAAAAAAGCTACCCAATTACTTGTTGATGGCGTCCCAAAACACATTATATCAAAAAAAACAATCCATGGAAAGACTACTTCTATTTCCTTTTTTGATCACATTGAAATCTATCTTTCCTACTTTAAAAATGAAAAAACTCAGATTCTAAAGAATAAAGTTCTACCAGATGAGACAACGCTTTTAGATTTATTAGATACTTGAGTATTGCATTATACCACGCCTCCAAATCGCGTTAGCCGTGTTCCACATCCTCAATATTTGTCAAGAAAAGTGCTTCCAAGAATTTCCCAAATACATCCCCTTATATTTTCTGCCCGCCCTTCTCCTCAGCACCGCGCAACTCAGACAAGCAATAAAAGAAATTCAATTTTATAAAAACCGAGACATTAACTTTATTTATAACCGCCGGGTGATACGATATCACCTCTCTACCTCTACACTATGCCCTTTATCTCGCTAATGCTTTCGACTTTTCCTCGCGGAGAATCCAAGAGAAATCTTCCATTAAATTAGTTCACACAGCCGTGTGTTTTGAACCGGCACTTGTAGAAGGTGTCAGTGCTGTGCTACCCTGTACTGCTCTAGGAGATGGATGATTTGGAGGATCCCAATCGATAGAGATATATAAATATCGTAAAGGAAATCCGAGAAAGAGAGATGTAATATCTTCACCCTAGCAAGCGTGTAAAATACAAATAAAAGCAACTAAAGGGAAGAAGAGAAATCTGAGCTCAACGATAATGCGGGAAGAGGTATCAATGACATTTTCTGGAGGTGAACGCCTAAAAATTAATGATCCATAGCGAACTGCACCGTGGACTTTTCTGGTCGAAATGGAAAAACCAGGCGCTAGATATTATTACACAAGCCTTCATCATTGACATATTATTTGTTTGTTTCATAAAGTTAATTAATTTTCTTTGCTTCCATGATAAATCAGTTTTTTATCTTGAACTCAATGTACCGTTCGAGAATGCTTTCATTAATTTGACATGAAATTTTGTATTGTGGTATATTTATGCAGGTTGTATTGCCTTTTACAATACTTATTACTGATATTACACAAGGGGCAATGCAAGTTAGTAGTTGTTTCTCAGATAACAAGAGTGTTAGTCAACGCTTACGAAATGATGACAACTACTTGAATAGCCTTTTATAGATGGTCAAGAATCCTTTGGAAGGAAAGTATAAACCTGTATATAAAAAACAGCTTTTTTTTATATACAGGTGTATTCTATATTGTCTAAATTTCTTCTCTCAAATCTTCACTCTATGTATCTAATCACTACACAATGTACGAAATATATATAATACATAATGTCTTTTATGAAGAAACGGCAGAAGAAAGCGGAAATATTTTACGAAATTGCGCACCACCTCGACGTGTTAGAGGAGAACGTAACTTTGGCAACGCCACAGACAGACTAAATCCTCCTCTAAATTAAATTCTCACGGTTTCCCGTTATAAAAGAAGGAAGCAGAATGCTCGGAATGGGTGTTGGGAACTTGGATATCGGCCAAAAATTCACGTTTAACATGCGAAATTGTACAGCTGTGAAGAAGGAAGACAAGGCAACGGGTAACACGTGACGTTGAAGGAACGTCTCGCGAATGGAAATGTGAAAAATATGAGAGTTACGCCATATATCAATGTCAAAAAAACAGTAATCTAATAGCATTCTTGCAAATTGAGTTGATCTCAATATGTAGATAGTTTTGAAAAGTGCAGATCGATTATAGCAACAATTCCTTTCTAAACGCCAAAATATACTGCTCTAGAGAGAAAATCGCATGCCGAATCGATTGCAATAAATCCCAGAACTCTTTTTTCAACGTTGAAATGGTCTAAAGCCAGAGCAATTGTTAGATTTGGAACCACCAGTGCTTATGTTGGTTCCACATTGTCAGGGTGATTCGTAGATACGCTTCATAAACACTGAATCCAATCCAAATACAGTGCAGTCTCGATAACGTGAACGTCCCATAACGTGAACATCCCTAAACGTGAACAGCCAAATTGATATGCGTATTCCAAAACGTGAATGTCAAGAACACTTTGCCTCTATAACGTGAACATAAATGAAATTTCGTCGTGTTTCTTGTGTCGGTAACTTTAGCTTTTTGTATTACGCCGCCAACTATGCGGCGATCCTGTTGTCGGTAAATTACCTTTGTATGTATTAGCCCGCCATTACATCGGAAGAAATATTGTGTACATATTCAGCGTTAGTCGGTGTTTGTGCGCCAACCGATACGCAAGCATGATGGCTACTAAGAAGGTGAACTATTTAACATTAGAGAAAAAAGCCCAACTCTTATCCGATGTTAGTAAAGGTTTCGGAGTTACCTGTTTATCAAAAAAGTATGGAATAGCGAAATCTACAGTGTGTGCGATTAAGAACAAAAAGGCCCAGATTACTTCAACAGTTGCCATGACATTTTCTGGAGCGTCTAAACGAAAATCTCTTAGACCCTCAGAGTACCCGAAAATGGAAAAGGCCTTATACAGATGGTTTTTACGACAACGAGAGAGGAATGCCCCAATAAGTGGTACAATTTTGAAAGAGAAAGCCAAATATTTTCATAGAGAATTGTATGGAGATCAGTCTACTTTTTCTGCTAGCTCAGGGTGGCTACAAAAATTTAAGAAAAGATTTGGCATACGATTTTTGACAATAACTGGCGAAAAACTATCTTCTCAACCAGAGCTGGTTTCGCCATTTTTACAAAAACTTGCAGCAAAAATTAAGGACTTAAACTTAGACTACAATCAGGTCTACAACGCTGATGAAACTGGCTTGTACTGGAAACTTTTGCCAGGAAAGACCTACGTATCCGCTGCAGAAAAAACTGCCCCGGGAAGAAAAACAGCCAAAGAAAGAATTACGTTTCTAGCATGTACAAATGCGACTGGTTTGCATAAATTGACTCCTTTGGTAATAGGAAAAGCTAAAAATCCGCGAAGTTTTAAGAATTCTTACATTCCTGTACATTACAAACACTCACAGTCTGCATGGATGACAGCCGGAATTTTTAAGGAATGGTTCAATAAAATGTTTGCTCCTGAGGTGAGTTTATTACATTATGCGTGCCATAAGTTTTAAAAACTAAAACTTTGAATTGTAATAATTTTAGGTGAGAAAGTTTCTTAGAAAGCAAGGTCTACCAGAGAAAGCACTTCTTTTGTTGGATAATGCCCCTAGTCATCCCCCGGAAGAGCAACTTTTATCTGATGATGGTCTAATTCATGTTATGTATATGCCTCCCAATGTCACACCTTTAATTCAACCTATGGACCAAAACGTAATAAGGTTGGCCAAACTACATTATCGTTCTATGTTTTTAGCAATGGTTGTAGCTAATAAATCAAATGATATTAATGTCGTTATCAAGCAGTACAACCTTCGGGATGCAATTTTAAACTTATCACGAGCATGGAATAAACTAGAACCACTAATAATTAAAATGTGTTGGAAAAATATTTTGGAAAGCCAGCACGAGGACGATCCCGAAGATAACATACCCCTGGCAACACTTCGTCAAGAATTGTTAAATCTGAATAGCGTTGTAGAGACTAACCTTAATTTGCTAAAGGAAATTGATTCAATGCACGACTTCCACTCTGCGGATATCGAAGAATGGAATAAAGACAACATCGACGAACGTGATGAAAATTGTACTACAATAGATCATTCTGATGATTCTGTAATCGAATGTGTCACAGATCAGAATGAAGGATTGTCTAAGGATATATACAAAATCAGCCACGTAGAAGCAATTCGTATATTTAACAGAGGTTTGGAATGGGCTGAGCAAAATAATGCCGACATCGAGGATATCCAGTCCCTACAAAAATTACGTGAACATGCTACTATACTTTCAACTAGACAACGTTTGCGTCAAACAAAATTAGATTACTTTCTAAAGAAGAATAAATTAGACTTGTTTATTTGATGTGTTCCTTTTTTAAATAAAGTATGTTTTAAGCGAAACACACATTTAAGTTAGTTTTAATGCCACCTTTGTTTGTGATTGACTTTATCCAGTAACATGAACTTCTCGAATATATGAACACGGTCGTCTATAATTAGTTCACGTTATCGAGACTGCACTGTAATTGGATTTGCTGTTTATAAAACATAATCAAAATAGATTTTCGTTGAGGTTGATTTTCCTGGTGCTTTAATCTGAATTTGCTAGTTAGTGTTTCATTCAAATGCTTCGCCTGAATTTTCCATGACCAAGTTACATTCTGTGTTAATTCTTAATATAGATTGTAAATTTTTAACCCAGTCTACCACATTTCTCTTCTTTAATGTAGTTCTGGGAATACCGAAAACGCTAGGAGTGTATTCTACAAATTTCGGCGCAAAAGGAGAAATTATACCCTACGCCGAGGTGCACATACGAAAATGGTCTAAAATATCCTTCCGGAATTCTACAGTTAATTGACTTTGCATAGCTTAGCGCAGCGACATGCCTAACCATTTTTAGGTCAACCACTCCGTCATATTATTCGGGTTAAATTCATTACTAGAAGATTGCCGGAGAAAAAACCGAGAGATCTTTTCTTTCTGTTCAGGAAAGGTCTCATGTAAGCCGAAGAACCTTTCTTCCTTTTACGTTTGGCTACAAAAAAGAACTAAAAGCGAAGGTAGCGTTTCCGAGAATAATTTTAAATTTTAAATAAGGGAAGACCGCAAAAAAGATGAGACGTCAGAAAAAAATATGTAGCGTGTGGAGAAATATATAAGTAAACATATTAGGGTTGCTTCAAACGTACACAGCTTATTCTGGTCGCTTTTGCTAAATTGTATTCCTGCATTATGCTAATACTGGAAGAAGAAATATCGAAAATTGAGTAACGAATCGTTTTTTAAACTATTATAGCACTCTTGTACCTTTTGTTCTGTAGTGTAGTTGCTCTGTTTACAATGGAAGACAATTGCTTTATAATTTAATATCGGTACAATAGTACAAACTTCATTTACTAGCGAATTATTCCGGAATAGCATTCTTTCATTAAACAAACTATTTGTCGCCGTGCCATTCTCAACAAAAGTACCAAATAAATGAGCAAGAAATGCATGAAAGAACTCCTGTTCGATTCAGAACCACTTTATCATTCGTATTGTGGTAGTGTTGTTCGCTCCATTTCGTTGTCCCGAATAGACAAACAACGTCGATACACCAAGAGACGTTCTGCGTATACACATTCTATTGTATCGTATACCGATTGACTGTCTTGGTGCTAGTCAATAGCAGTAGTAAATATATGGAATTACTCTAAATATTGTTTCCTAAAATCATATTGAATTATAATTGTACTCTATTTCATTTGTAATGTAATTTACTTGCATTTTCACCTACGTAACTTTGGAAACTTTTTATATCTTATCAGTTGTTCAACTCAACTTAGGATTTTTGTATAAAAATCGATCCATTGCCAGTGTTATTGAAGTCAACCTTATTATTGTTATATAGATCTTTAAATAATACTCAGCGGCAGTATTTAGCAAATAAACATTGTTGCTGTTACTCAAGCGTTTAATATTACACATATTATCATTAGTGTTCCGTACCACTTAGTATTTATTTTGCATATAAAATTTTATCTGAAACTACACAGAAATACTACTTATACATTTAACTAATCATCTGAAGCTTATTGAGATGCTATACTATGACCTTTAAACAACGTAAAGACTTTTTAAAACGAAAAAATAATGTTCTGTGCAAGTTTCCTTCCAGGAGGAGGGCATTTGTTTCATTGAAACTTTCATTTCCATTTAATTCTGAAATAATTTGCTTCAGAACCTTGTAAATGGGTTCAAATACTATTGTATTCGATGCATTTTCTCAATTTTAAACTATCTTCCAACCAACTATATTAAAGTTTCCTGATTTCAATTTGCTCATTTTCGAAGATTTGTACTCATTGACTAAGCTTAAACTAGCCACTCGGTATATCTATACCTGTATCTCTCAAATACAGACACACCGAATTTGTCGACACTAACTAACCGTATTTGGTCGGTTCGAGTGCACGGCTATCATCAAACTAATAGGGTAAATCTAGTCGTCCACTGTGGGATTTCCGCATCCACATACATGCGTATACGGTTATGAAATGAGGGAATATCTGACGTTGAATTGTTGAAATATTCAACTTCATCCGAACATTCCTCGGAATAGCCGTATTTATTTGATGGATGTTGCATAAGTGTGTGGAATTAACGATATTATGCTGATTGGATATAGCGTGTGTATTGGATAGAGTTGCAATTGCGGTATATTGCGTCCAGTCAGTTAAAGGCAAGCCTTAAAAATGAAAATCCTTCTATAACGGTTCGCAAAATAGTATAGTGAAGAACTTGTGAAAAGTTATACAAATTCGAAAGCTAGTGCATCTATGTAATCTATGGAATTTTTGTATACAATTTGTGCCGAGAAAAATGTTTTTTAGATCACTTAGAACTCGAATACCCGCAAAATATTAGCGGGGAATAAACAGCCGTAAATTGATTTATTATATAAAGCAAAAAAAAATGTAATACGAGATATTGTTGGTGGAGTTAATAGTTTGGATCACATACACCATAAAAAAAACTACAAATGTTGACTCTGCTAAGTATTTATGTTCTCGAGATTCTTCTAAATGGTAAACGCAATATAATAAACTTTAATTTAATCAATTGTTTTCCACGAATATAATATCCGGTTTGGTGATCAGGTTTGCTTCCCCATACATGTACTCAAGACCTTTGACAAATCACCTTATTACACTATACAATAATACTTTCTGATATATTAAAAACACCAAGTATTAAAAACTGAAGAAGCACTCAAAAGCTGTCCAATAACAAAAACATTTTACTCAGTTATTATGCTTTATATTCATTTAACCTTTGATTGCTTAGTTTAATGTTTATCCGCCCATATTGTTCCTAAATATTGTCTATCTTGTGCAAAATACGTTTAAGATACTTTTGTTGTTTTCGATCAAACTAAAAACGGAAACTAAAAATATTTGAAATAAGAACTAAAAAGGTTAAATAATAATTATTTATATATTAACAAATTCACCACATAGTTCTAAACGTTTGTAAATTCTTGCATTCGAAACCATGACATTTAATTGGATATTTCAAAAAATAAGGATAAAAATCTTGATATTAACTGAAGCTACTTTTTAAAAAGGCTGTGGAACGAGATCTGCCGTCGTCAAATAAAAGAGCTGGATAATTGTATTGCAGCGGTATATTACAGCTCGTTATTTTGAGTAGACTGAACAATACCCGTTAATTAAATATTATTCGTAGTAGATTAATTAGATGAAGGGCAGTCAAGCACCGAATCTGTTGCGATGGAAACCGAGGGTTTCTTCAAGCGGTGGCACAATAATTTGTGGTTTACACAGCCGTTCACATGTAGCGGTTTTTTCTATTGCAGCACATGTTGATCTATTTGCAGACAGACACACTATCTGTCTGTAGAGCGTGCGCGTAATATTTTAAACAAAAACGAAACTGTGTTCACTATCCCCTTCATTGTTACATTAAAAATAAAACGAAATTTTAAATTAATTCAGAAACTGAATCCAACAATTGCTTTGAATGCTTATTTTCAAATTATTATTTATTATTTTATTGCTTAATTTCCTATCCGAGTTTATTCTTAACACGAAAAAATTCTAATAACTCATTAACTATTAGGGATGAACGCAGGGGGTGTTCCATTCAAAATAAATGAGTTATTGCGCCCTATCGGTTAATATAAGTCAATAACCCTTTTTCTAAAATATTATCATTTAAAATTAGCCGTGTTCCAGGTTTGTACCGTGTCGTGGTATTTAATCGAAAACTCCACGTTTCGACCACAATCATGTGCGGTTTCTTCAGGAGAAGGAAAGGTGGTAGGCCACATTTATCGCGGTAACTAAATGTGTAAACTCCGCCAGAGGCGAAACTAACTGAGAGGAAAAAATTTCGTCTCTGGTTGTTGTTGAAAAACAAATTCTCTACTGAAAAGTTGGTACCAAGTAATGCACGCATTTAAAAATGCACTAATGTGAACAATAATTTTCAAGATCAAGCATAGAGAAATGCAGGACATTGATGCATTCATTAATGTTGCATTAAGATGCATAAGTGGAAATCCCTCTTAAGTAACTAACAGCAAACGCACAATAAAATATTTAGTTGGCTTTGCACAGATTTGGAATGAAATTGTTTTCGATCTAGGTGGCTTTTCTCGATTAGAAGTTTGTAATAAGTAACTACACTGTCTTGTCTATGTATTAATTCAAACGAATAAAAAGTAAATGTATCAATTAATATGAATAATAATATAGTATACACACGGAGAAAAATGTACACCCTTTTATCTCCAGAGAATGCAGAAGCAATGGTTGTGAAGTCTATGAATTATAGTAATCGAGGAAATAGGCTAGGAATTATCAAAAATATGGAAGTTTATGTAATTCAGCTTTAGCTAGATAAATTGCTTTAGAAGTGATCCTATCAAAAGAATCACTAAGAAAGATTAAAGAAAGCCTTAGCATCGTTCTTACAACTATAATTTGCACCAACATTTATATGATGGCGAAGCAGCTAGGAGGTTGGAATATTGCATCTGTTTCCTAAAAAGAATACTTATACTGAAGACAACAATTTTATAAATAACATTTTGTTTATTAACGAATCTCATTTTTCTAACAACGTCAAGATGTATGTTATTGGTCACAGAACGATTCGGAGTAAATGTTTGGGTGGGCGTTCTAAAAATTCAGATTAGAGGGCCTATTTCGTTTCAAGACACATTTACTGGAGCACGTCATTCAGAATTTTTAAGACATCAAATCCAAGATAAAGTGGAAACATTTATTTACAGCAAGGCGGTATTCCCCCTGGGGAATGTTTCCAAATATTTGCACGAAACGTTTGAACACAAGATCATATCCACAAACGGTCGAATTAGGTAGCCCACAAGATCTCCACTCTTAACTCCTATGGATTTCTTCCTTTGGGGTTATATTACAAGTGTTATCTACGTTACCCCAGTTTTTACTATAGAAGGGTTCGAAAATAGATATTATGAGCGTTTGGAACGATAACTCCAGAGACGTTGAAAACAATAACAAAATAATCTAAAAAAAGCAATTGAAAGCCTTGTGAATAATGGTGGTCATTTTGAATAGATTATGCACACCTAGATATTTTATTATGTGTTGAAATAAGGTTTTTAACGTTGCGCCTTCAATTTTTACCATTTTCGAACCAATAATATAACTATATAATAATATAATTTAAGAAAAAATAAATTGCTTACGTTTGAAAAAAGTAAACTTCTAAGAAAAACGATGTTAGATGTTTCATATTTTCAATTAAAAGCATTACCATCATTCAGTGAATATCAAATTTGTTCAAAAGAATCTTAAAATCAAGGAATCAAATAGTAGTGTTGTAGCATATTAAAAGGCAGCAGTAATTTCCAACAAACAACTTTAAATTCTTACTACTAAGCAATTAATGAAAACATCACATTCCTTTGTTTTCAACCTACATTTTGCGATGTTATTATTTCTCCCGCATCCTCTTTTCTTTCTTTTTTAAACAATTCCTCTTCCAATACTTCTGATGAAAAATTTACCGCAGAACGTATAACAAATGAATCCGCATAAACGGAAAACCTTCACATGCTATTCTCTATCTACCTTCTCTTTCCGCCGATTGTTTGCCTCACTTCCCATTCCCCGGAACAGATTCAAAAAGAGCCAACGGTAACATCTCGAATCTGAGGTAATGTACGCGTGTACTGAAAGCAGAGCGTGTACCTCGCTTCCATTCGGATGCTTGAAATGGAGCCCTTTCATTAGAGCAAACCTGTGCGTACTTTGTTAAACCAATTACTGACTGAAAAACAATCAGAATTAACGAGATGCTCGTTGTTTGCTTTTGGCTAAATTTTCCGACAAGCCGCGACGTACGTTGCCTTACCCATTTGGGAGATCGAAATCAGAATATCAAATAATGTTAGCGAAGTAAATGAAAGAGATTTCTCTACAGTATCACTTACCATTATTATTGTACACATTAAACAAAATTAAAACAATTGTCTCTTCTATTCTTTTATTCCAATTCTTCCTAGGTCTCCGTTTTTCTTTTATCTGTACTTCTTGCTTCAAACACCTCTTTAACCATTGTCCTAACTATATCAATTTAGTCGTTTTTTCTCAATCTTGGTGGTTACTGCTTCCTGATTTGCTGTTGATCTTATGTATCCTGCCTCATTTTATTTGCAATTGTATTATATATTTTCAGAATCACGAAAGGTGGGCCCTATGTCATCAATAAATCAAGGTATGAATTACATCAATACTTCAGTGTTATATTATCGCACATCCGGCAGTGTCTCAAAAATCCTATGGTCAGTCATGGCTCGCAGGAAATATCAATCTACCATTTCTTTTCTTTTTTACTATCTTGTCTTAGCTGTCACTTTAAAAAGAAGAAAAGAACGAATTACTATAGGCCAAAGAACTGAAATCCAAGAAGAAATGGTAGTGGAAATCTAGGAACTAATCATTTGTTCTTTTTTATATAAATTGGTTCACCGAAAAAAATCCTATAAAAATAATTGCAACAACGTTGTATAATCTTGTATTACAAATTCACGTAATTGCAGGAAGTTGCGCTATCGTTAAAGAGTAATTTCCCCTAAAATATTAACCATTTTATTACAGTAAAATATCCTTTGAAGCTAGCGAAAATTCAGAAAAGGTATTCGACAAAAATTAAGAATTTTGCTTTCAATACTACACCGATTCGATCAGTTGTAGGAGGGCCAAACAATTTATGTGAAATGTTTTATCCTTCCTGTATTTTTGCATTACAAAAATATTGTGTAATAGCAACAGAAAACCCAGAAATAGGAATATCATGTGCCTGTACGATCGCACATTGGACTCATTAACTCATTATTATAGAGTCAAATTGTTACATCATCAATCGCATGGCAATTCCCTTTAGAGTAAAATCTGAAGTAATTTACCTTACTCCTCCAAATTTTGGCGAATGTTTGTAAGGAGACTGAAGACATAAACGTGCGGCAACAAACATACATTAATTACTTATTATTACTTCGTTTACTCGTTCTTTCATCCATGTAAAAATGTTGTAATTATTCAAATAATTATTGCAATCTTTTTACGATTACTTGTGCCAATAATAATAATAAAGTTGATTTAAGGTGTAAAAAAAAAATAGAATCAGTCAAACTGAAATGCAAAAAAATTAATCTGAGGGCGTCTACAAAAGAACAAACCGAAACTTAAAACTAAGAAAAACAAATAAAAAAACAATAGCCTTAAAATAACAATAATAATAAGTTCTGATGTGACTATATTAATTGCTATAACTTAGCTGAAGAACTTATTAGATTAATGTATTTACAATGAGTACGGTAAGTATGATACATACACTTGCGTAATTGCCAAAACATATAATAATAATAATAATAATAATAATAATAATAATAATAATAATAATAATAATAATAATAATAATAATAATAATAATAATTAGTTCATTCGTCCAACAGCGAAAGCCAATTACAGGACAACTTAATACAAAAGAAAAAATACATGTGCAGTATCCTAATTGCTACAAAGAATAAACAAACGAGCAAAATAGCAATACAAGAATGCAAAAACCTTAGTACTAACAAACATAAATAACTTACAGTTCCAAGTAATTGGAATTGGAGACATTAAAGTTCTTTGACATAACGTAAATTGGAGACTTCATCATAATGTTCGTCCCAGCCCTTGGTGTATTAATTATAGCACCATATCTAGTACTATGCGGTGGCACATTAAAATTAACCGCAGCAAGCAAGGATGGAGAATCAATTTTGTTTTGTAGCAATTTAAGCATGAATGTGGCACTACTGAGGCTCACGGCTCACGGCGGTGAGATAAACTTTCAACATTATGATGATTTAACAAACTAATGTAATCTACATTTCTTTCAGGGTACACACCAGTGATCTTGAAAAAACAAATATTTGAGAAATTTTCCCTGTATTCTTTCAACAGAAAGTTGTTGATTAATGTAGTAGGGAAACCATACAAGGGTGCATATTCCAGTTTACTACGCGTTGTTACATGTTGAGAAAAAGTAAGCTGTGAATCAAATAATACACCCAAGTCCGAAACTTCAAATTTTCTGATAATAGATTCTGTGCTTAGAGAATAACTAAAAAATACCGGAGAAATACATCTAGTGTACGATACAATTGAACACTTGGCAATATTCAGGGAGATTCTGTTTTGTTTACACCATTCATCAATAATGGAAAGATTGGCCTGCAGTTTTACGCAATCCATTTCTGTATTAATTACGCTATATATTTTTAGATCATCTGCATATGCCAGTAACTCACAGTTTAATTTCAGAAGCAGATCATTCAAAAAAATGTTAAATAATAAGGGACCGACGTTTGATCCCTGCGGTACCCCAGATGGTATAAGAAAGTGCTCAGATAAAAACCCATTATAAAATACATAACCAAATCTCTTGTTGAGGTAAGAAGACCTTAGAAGTGAAGGGCATAAACCAATATAGTCCAGTTTCGCAAGAAGTAAATTGTGGTCGACAGAGTCAAGTGCTCTTGAAAAATCTGTATAAATAACATCAACTTGCTTGCGATAGTCAATTGCAGATGAAATGAATTGAGTAATATTTGTTAAGTTTGAGACGGTTGATCTTGCAGCTATGAATCCGTGTTGCTGTTCAGATATGTATGATTGAACATTAATGTAGATTTTAGAAAACAATATGTGTTCAACAACCTTAGCAAAGTTTGATAAGATGTTTATGGGTCTTTAGTTAGATATGTCAGAGTGGTTACCTTTTTTAAACACAGGTGTAATTCTGCTTATTTTCCACACATCAGGGAATTGAGATTTTGACAGAATTAGATTAAACAGTATAGTTAGTGGAGAAGCGAATACAGAAGCACAGTCACGCACTAGGAAACTTGGTATGGAATCATTACCAACAGTCATATCAGGTTTAAGACGCTGCGCACTCACTCTAACATCGTTTTCATAAATGGTTCCAACATTGAAGGTTGGATAATAACTAAAAGGAACTGTTACTACACTGGCACTTGCACAAAATGGTTTGGAAAAATGTTCAGCAAATGTGTACACGATGTGTAACGGCTGATTAAGTTCTTCATTTTCATAGATCATTATCCCAGGAATCCTAGACGTAGATCAGTAGTTTCATAGTGCACATATGCCAAACGAGCTTCCCTCTTAATCAGCTGTCTAAGTCTGCTAAATTCATCATAACAGGCCATTGATCTAGATGCTTTCCATTTTCTGAAGTAGTGTTCCTTAATATTGATTAATTGCTTGATATTGTCCGTGAACCATGCAGGATAGTGACGACCAACAAATTTAACTTTAGGTATAGAACGATCAATGATGGAATACCATGTGTCATAAAAAACATTCACTGCTACATTGACATCACTATGCTCCAAGAGGAAAGACCAGTCAAAGTTTGCTAATAAAGAGTAGAGCGTTAATAAATCACCTCTACGATAGTTATAACGAACATTGTTATTTGATTGAAAATTAGATGTCCTTTGTGCAGATGTGGATCTTCCGGTACCAGTGGAAACATATCACGATTTACCTCCAGATCACAATTCAAGTTCGTAAATATCAAGTCGAGTAGCTTACCATTTAAATTAGTGACCGCGTTAATTTGGCGCAGATTAAGAACTTTCATAAAATGTCTAACCATTGTAGATTTTCTATCACTAGCATCAGAAATATTGAATTTTGGAAATTGGGAACATTAAAATCTCCAACAATAAGTACTTGTTTATTTAGCAGTTGTAGACTCAGTGCGTCCAGAAACGTCTCAAAAACTTCACAATCCACATCTGAAGGCACGTAGATGGTAGCTATAAAAACCGGTGAGTATTTAAATCTACATCTACACAAAGCTAAGTCGATAATCGGCACTAGTCTTGCAGGAGCATCAGTATCGATAAGTACAGCATTACATGCATCTGTAAATGCGGAGCGAACGTCTCCGCCGCTAGTCCTTCCAACCGGAGCAAATTTTCTATCTTCTCTAAATACATTATAAGAGGTATCAAATATTTCAGAGTTATTAATATCTTCACTGAGCCAGGTTTCGGTGAGTAATATAATGTCTGCATCTACAATACCCTGAGAAGAATAAATCGCTTCAGTCTTCATGCATATGCCTCGAGTGTTTTGATACCTCACGGTAATGGGAATCCTGTTGGACGAACTTAGTTTAAAGAACTGGAGTATTTAACAATTCGACACATAATTAAAATATTTTATTTTGATGTTCAATTCACCAGCAGCTTTACGAGCTGTTAATTCATCTTTAACCTTTTTATATAAATGTTGTTGGTGTGGTGTTTTGTCTTTTGAAACTCCTATAGTCTTAAACCTATCCATATTCCTCAGTTTCCCCAAATTTTTCATTACTCTATTAACATCGTCTTGACTAGATAGAGCAATTTTTATAGGTCTTTTTCTGTTGGATTGGGATGGATCATATTTTCCCAGTCTAATTGGTTGTGGGTTATCAACTGACACATCGAATACCGATAAGATGCTTCTCACTTCACTACATCAGAATCAACAGAATCAACAGAAGACCGACTGTCACCATTACCAACAGTTGCCTCCGGCACACCATACAGCACAATATTATTCTTCCTCCTCTCCCTCTCTGAAACCTCCTGAACTATCTTCTCCACCTCAAAAACTCCAGCTCGCTCTCCCCCAGAACTCATGCCTGCTTGCCCCTTAATTGCTTCCAGCTCATGTTGAAGATCATGTACCAAAACTGTTAATTGGTTCAAATTTTTAAGCTGCTGCTTAAAATCAGAGCAGCTATCACAATAAAATGTGGTTTTTCTATCTCTGTTCCTCAAATTCGCCACTATAGACACAGCAACGGGTATTCATTTTAGATAGAATAAATTTAAAAGGAAAAAGGAAAACAACAAATAGAGAATAGGAAACACACAGGGATACGCTTCATACCAAGGGGCCTATCTTGGTGGCTCACAAAAACACAGAAGAAGGCCGCGGAAAAGAAAAATTAAGGAATACGGGAAATAAACAAAAGTAAATATCAATTCCTCGGCAATGTAATTATAGTCTCCACTGTATATTGAAAGTACAACAAATATATATCGACTTTCAGAAAAACAAGCAAAGAAAAAAAAGGGAGCAAAGAAGCGCTAGGTTAATACTTATCTGTAATTTTCTCGTGAAATATGAATGCAATCACCAAACCAGGCGTACTATAACCACCAACAATTATGACAGAGCTCGCGATCTTCTGTAAAATTCACAAAAAATAAGTAAATATTAACTTCAAATTTTATGAAAAACTACTGAGCGATCGCACACGATGTTCACTCGCACATGTTACTCAATTATATACAAATTTATTGCAGCAAACATTGGAGGTTGTGTGCCTATCTTGTTTCCTGATGCACTATTGTTTCACTGATTGCTACAAAATGTTACAAACTCGCAGCGGAGTTCAATTTTAGATTAATTTGAGGTTTTCTAATATAATGCTTATTGAAGCGATAGTATTCTACTTTACCTGGCTGAAAGGAGCACGAGATGTAGTTCTTCAATTTAAAGCATTGAATGAAAATTATGTTTCTAACAAGATTGATGGCTCATTCCACAATAAATGTTTATGGTTGCCTAAACCATTAGTTTGGAACAAGCGGGTAGGAAGAAATGGTCCAAATCAGTAACATCCAAAAAATCTCGAACTTAAATCGTATACTTTAATTTTTGGAGATATCTCAAGCAAAATGTATACAAGACTAATTTCAACAATAACTTTGATCTCTTGAAAGATAAAACAAGAGAAGTAAGTGCAGATATCCCGATATAGCGAATAAGGAATTGTTATCAGGAATTCAAATACGTAGTTGAACTATGCGCGGAACTACATTTCGGAAAAAAATGGAAGTGCAATGTAAACCTTCTCTAACAGACATCTCTATTTGACGGACAGCTCCATTTGATGAATATTTATGAATTCCTCATTACTGTTATTAGCGCGTACCTCTCTACTTAGTGGACATTCTATATTACGGACACGAAGAGGCCTATTGTAGAGAAACAATTCTGTACCGATTTTTAAGAAATTTTGGAGTTGGTAGATCTCAAGTTACAGATTTATTGAAAATGAAAGAGGGCTTCTTAAAAGGCATCGCGCTAAGTGAACCAAATAGCTTGAAAAATATCCGGGGAGTCATAATATTACATTCAAGAACATATGTGGCTAACGCGCAAATATACATAGTAATTTGGTAGCTATGTGGAAATATAGATTGCCAAATACATAGAGTCGGGAAACTCCAGGAATGTATTGCGCACGTAAAAATAATCTAACGTAATTCTAACGTAATTAAAATATGTTAACTAACGTTCTTGTAAATGGTCTAAATTTTCGCCTGTTTTCAAGTTAATACGCCTTAATTACCACATTAAACAAAAAGACAGATACGTTCTACATCAAAAGTCTTTTTCGCTTCTTGACGCATATGATGTACCGACTACCCGAATCACACCACTAGATTAACCGGTTCAAAAATATATTTTGCGAGGTAAAAGAAACAGACGAAGCATAGAATGTTCAGAAATCAAACGCGGTGGTTTTGAACATTCATTAAAAGAAAGCTGTGATTAAAAAAATTTTAATTTTGTTTGTTTGTAATTTTGTAGCGAAAATTGGATAAGAGCATAAGTTTTTTTTACTCTATTTTCACATGAACAATACACTCCTGGAGTTTAGTCCGTTCCTGTCGACTCACCCTGTATACATATTTGCAAGTTATAGTCCAAGAGATATTTATTATTTAGATGAAACCAGATTGTTTTTAGAGCGCTACCAACAAAATAAAAAAGAGTGAAAGGTGATAAATGCATAAAAGCCGTGAAAAGGCACTTAACAATTTTTATTTAAAAATATTCAAATTCTACTTAACTTCTAAATAACGCACATCGCAAAATAGCGGACATTTTCTAATCCGCCGCGAGTGTTCGTTAGGTACAGCGGTATACAGCAATCGCATAGCAATTTCAAATTATAATTTCATAACAACCAGTCGTTTTCATAAAAAAAATTTTTTTTTCTAAACCTACAAATCAAAAATGTTTCCTCTTTTCAAGTCTATAGGAGCACTTGCCGCCATTACTTATATTTTCCAGTAATACCAGCCATAAAAATCACAAAACCTGGACGCGAATAGCGATTTTGCATTTGAATTTAAACAATTCAAATATGAATTCCGCTACTATCCAGCAATATAAAGATAATCTGGGAAAGTGACTTAATTTTGCGCTTAACTCGATTCATTGCTTGTATATATTGAATTTCATGTGTCAAGTGGGCAAAAAGACATCGCTTGACACGTCCTTCTATCGCAGATCGAATACGTTACAAAATAGCTAAACATTAATCAATGTGCATCGCGTCTCGAAGCTAACGCAAACAAGCCATCGATTATCAGGACCGAATTACAGGGGAAAAGTATGTTTGATCGGATTCTATTCGATTCTAGGCACGTGCTAACACCACGCGAAATGCTTGCAGACTACCTAATGCATGCGTTCGTTTTCATTGAATGGGAACCTTTAGCTTCGGCTACTGCTAAAGCGCTATTAAATCACACTTTTTTTTTGTTTCAGGAGAAATCTCAAGGTGTAATACTTGTATAGTATATAGGCAAAATATAAATAAAATAAACCGTAGAACAGTGGTAAAGGTAAAATATAATCAGGAACCTTTTTAGCGTATCTTTACGTATTAAAAATGCACCATCAATACCAATTTGCTACTTATTGTTAATGTTTATACAAATATCAAATAATAGTGACTCAAATGCGTTTTCGTGTCAGAAATCCGAATTATTATTAATATGTCGTTCCTGTCTTGTACATTTTTCACGCATAAATTACCCAACTCCTAACATCAACAAGCTCCACAAATTGCCACAATCAAAGCAACTTCAAATAAAGCGCAAGACATTTGCAAATCAATTCTAACACGTGCTGTCCTGTGAACCATATGTGGCTCATAATATTAGATACACATAAGTCCTGAGCGTTATATGTTTCATACGACTTATTCAACTTGTATTAATCGTAATTCCGTGAACGTGGTTAACATACGCTGTTTTGTGTTTTTGGTATCTAATGCATAGAAAAACAACAAACAAAAACGCCTAGAAAATTTATGGGTGCTAATGATAAGGTAACGTTTATGTCTATCTTTATTAACAAATACATTTCGTCAAGAGCTTCTGAAGTAAATTATACATATCTTCCCTACTAAAGATTTTTCGGTTTATATCCAACAGCTCGCTTTAATTGATATCGATATCTTGTTTTAAGGAGAGCGTAGTTCTTAACAACAAATACTTTTCTCGAAAGATAGATGTCTTAAAAGCTATACTTGCAAAAGGGGAATATGGCAAAATTACGTTACCGATTTTCTTAACATTGTTTGAATTTAGCGATTTTTTTTGAGTATATTATTCATTCTCATATCTTATTCTTGATTTTGTCAGAAAAAGATTTAGGGTAGTAATTTTTAGTTTCCGTACAATAACTTCGGGAATGTCTGACAACTATCGGAACTCATTTTTTACAAACTGGCGTTATAATAGTAATAATTTTTAAAGAATTATCATTCATGTGAACTAATTATAATATTGCGCTGTCACTGCATGATCAATAGGTTTGAGTTCTTACACCATATGTAATAATAGTTTGCGATCCTTTCTAAGCTGATAAGTATCATAGGTCAAATCAGATCTAATTAACTTTTTAAGCGAATGATCTGTACGCCTCCTCACTAGCATCAGTTCTTATCTTGAGTCTACCGCTACCAGACTTGGGAAGTCAATAAATGTAAAATGTGATTTGAAGATCCAGTTGTAACCAACATAAAAAATAAGTCAAACAAAAAAACATGGTCTTTTCGATGACGTTTCTTATAATCACATTATACAGAATGTTACAAGATGTGCTTACATTAGCCTTATAACAGAAACTAAGCAGATTCAAAATTTGTAAATTTGCAAACTTATTTTATTCCAGGGAGCTAACATTTAGAAAATATTGGCATGTCTTTCTTCGTTTATTTTACGCTTATTTCATCGGTATGCAAAAGTGTTGGTTAATGACTCCTACGAGTTAACAAGCTATAAATATGGGCTATTGATTTAGTGCAAGTATTTATGGATTAAATATGTCAAACTTCAACCATTAATATATATGTAACTTCAAATAGAACAACCTACATATTTTATTGTAGATGAGTGAATATAAAATTCTTCATCAAATGATATTACACTTGCATATACCTAGAACGAATACTTGGCCCATTATTCGCAATTAATGTTCAAAAGTTCGAAAGTTGGCCATAAACGTTCATCACTGATTTAGCATATCTGTTTAAATTTGATGTGTCAAGTCTGAAGGACGAGGCCAAAAGTATGGGCCTTCGTTTGTTATCCACTTTTCTCGAATAATCTCTCTAAAGACTTCTTGTGCCGTGCGCCGGTGCACCATCCATTTAATATCACGGCAGTAGACTGAAAGATTGGGCATTTAAATTTTCATTATAAAATTATTAAATACGCAAAATACATTAAATTGCCAACTTTCTTCTGGTTGCATGGAAAATTTAGCTGCCCAAAAGTAAATATTGCGTAAGTTTTGCTTCGTCTATCTATATAATTCCTTTTTTCATCTTCCTGACAAGATATGGTGAAAAATTCGCAAAAACGTACCCGTTTCAAAAAACCTGTAAATGTAAGTTTTGTACCTGCTAGTATGAATAACATCTCCGCTTTTATTTTTTTAACATTCTTTGAATGGATATTTCCGAAATTTCTAACGTTATTGCTATTTCTCAAAGAAATACATCCATAATACCAATCTCGACAATTTCCCCAATTTATTTTTCCTAATTTTTAATTAATTATCGAACTACATCTTTAGACGATGTTAAGCTGTCCGGGTATATTTTCAGAAACACAGAACACGTTCTGTTTAAAATTTTTCCAGGTTCTTCATAAATAATCAATAAAGTCAAGTAATCCCCGTTTTTCAATACCAAACGTGACATTTTCTTGTATTATAAAAAACTAGATTGCGAAATAGTAGGAACTTTACTAACATTCTCTGGAACGGTTAAACATATACCCTAAATCGGAGATGAACGTTCATGACCAACTTGCGAACTTTTGAATACAATAACATTAAATGCAAATAATTGTCCAAGTATTCATTTTAGGTATAAGGAGATGTAGTATCATTTGATGAAGAATTTAATATTCTATCATCTACAATAAAAATATACAGAGTGTTCTATTTATAAATCCAGCGATATTAATGAATGAAGATTAAGTTATTTGATCGCTAAATAATGACCCTCTATAATATTTGCACAAAAATAGAAAAACTATTCAATTTATAATTACAGCTTGCTAATTTGCAACAATCAATAATCCACTCTTTTACATGCCGAGGAAATAAGCAGTAAAGTACTAGGATCATTTTGCTGTATATTCATAAAAGTCAAGTTAGCTTCAAAACGGTAATGTTCCTATCGAAATACATGGATTTTACGTCAAATTAATTGCTGAATTCAAATGTTTTATAAAAATTGTAACAATCCATTTAAGAAAAATGAAGTGTATGCTACTTCCGGTAAAAGCGGAAGTTGACAACAGAATAAGTCTGGAAATCTACAAATTTTGAATCTGTCTAATGTCTGATTTGATTTGCAGAATCGACTAATTTAACAATTTTAAATATCTAGATAACACTTTGGCCTTTAATTAATAAATGCCTGTGGGGCGGACGTTTGGAGACTCGTCGCTGTCAATCTGACTTCCAAACAAATCACACTATTTAATAAATAGTCCGAATTTGAACATTAGCACATTATACATACATAATTTAAATCTGCCTAAAAGAATTACAATTGTCTTAGAAACTTATTCAACCTTAAAATATTTCCCATCCGTGTCCTTTTCTAAACTCAATTTAAGACCATGGTCATTCAACTCGTTGCGCTGTTTCTACATTCGACGTTGAAAACCTCGTCTGTTTCCAAAACAAAATGTAAATTTTCCACCGCGCCGATTCGTTTCCCCGGGAAAAAGTTGAAGATCGAAAGATAAGTGCTGTAAGAGGGCTGGATGAATGAATGATAGCGGTCTCGCTGGAAAAACGCTTTCAGGTTTCGCGAACGATATCGAGAGACGATGGGCTCATTTATTTCAACAAAAGCGAAGTAATTCAGCACGGTCGGTTCAATTTTTTTTTTCTTTTTTTGGAGGGAGTACATGCAACGCCTAAAAAAGGGTTATTTAAAAATACATTGGCGCCACGGCAAAAAAAAAAAGAGAAACGGAAAATCTATATACTCATCTGTGTTGAAAAAAAGAGGGAAAAGGGATTTAATTTAATTCTATCTCGATTTAATTAGCAGATGAATTAAATTTTCACCGCGCCGGATTTGGTTTATTCAAGACCTTTTAACGAGAAAATGCGAGAGCTTAGGTATCGATTGTTATAGTAGGGTTCCGCGACGGTATTGTAATATTTGAAATAATGCTATTATAATCTTTATGATTGACTTATGGTTAGCGTTGTTCATATTGAGGCATATTCAGGCAGCAGCGACGCTCTTCCGAGTCGCGTATCTCTATGCCGGGGATTTTATTCAGTAAATATACCTCCACGCAACGATAACCACATGGAAACGGAAACATTACACATACCCCACACCATATTCATCCGATACTTAATTTTCAAGTTTAAAGTAACTTTCGCAATAGCAATAAGAAGATTCTATTTGACTTAAAATAAGAGTTTCCCAAGTTAAACACTATTATTTAGCAAGCCGTCAAGTTCACAAAAAACAGGTGTACTTTTCAAGGTTGCAGATGTACAATGATGACTATTCGCGGCAACGATAATCGGCAAAACCTAGCATCGTACTACAGTCTGGAAAAAAAATATAATTTGAATCATTTATATAAATTGGATATATATAAGTTGTTATTCGTGAAAAATTAACAAATGATATGGATAGGAGACCTTGGCGCTAGCTGTAATTTTATATGACAAAAACGCATGAAGTTATTCCAAATTCCATCTTCATAATCTGGAATCATCTACAAGAATGTAGTGTTTATGCTTAGAGAGTTTTAGTTTTCTTAAATTCATTATTCATCAGCACTTTATTATCGTTCGTATTTTAATTATTGAACTACCGAAAGGCTATCAACTTAGCGACAAATCTATCTCATATTCTGAATTCTAATTATAACATTACAGTAGATTGATTTATTGGCTGTAATGTGAAAACTGTTGACGGTTGGTTCTCAATTGTATGCTATATCAAAGTATATGATGCTTACTTACACTAAATTGTTAATTAATCTTGATGTTACCGCTATGAAGCAGAACCTAAATGCTTTCATAAACGTTTAAAGTTGGCTGCAGCAACCTACCGACTTTGTATTAACCTACATTTAACATTAATGTAAGAAGACGGCATCTATAAGAAGAGGTAATGATACGGAAAATTCAATTACCTCTGGTTTAAATGTCGAGTTTCAAAGGTGGAATCAGATGTTCATTTCTGCGGAAATATCTGGTTGGAAATTCAGAGTAAATGTACTTGTTTATTGGTGATATTTCGGTGACCGAATCATTCGGTCACCGGTTGATGATGAGGACCATTAGTGTCCTCGAAACGGCCGTCCCGGACTAATTATTATATTACTATATAATAAATTAAACTTGTGTGGTGCGGAGGGTGCCGATACTTATGTGTTGTTTACCACCATATCCAATATGCACAGATTGATTCACTTTCGACCCTCAGCATGGGGATCTCTCTTATTATTAAAGAGAGATGGTAGTTGTAAATTTGGCAGTCTTATATTTGTTATAAACCCTAAGAGAAAATACACCTGTGATTGATATTTCTTCTCTTGTTTGTATACTTTTTTGACCTCTTCGATCTCTTTCTTGTTTATAAATGATCTCATCACATAATATGTTTTGATTGCCTTTTCTATTTTGTTGTTTATTTATACTTCTTGATTTCCATTGCTCTGTAGATCCACTCCGAGATACTCACAGGTTGCTACTTTTCATTTTCCAATATAATTTCAGTTTTGTGTTGTTCACTTCAGTACCATGACTTTTGTTTTATTTTAATTCAATAGCATTCCATATTGTTTAGCACTTCATTCCATATTCCTATACTGTTTGTCAAATCCCTTTTAACTTATGTGAACACTGATATTCTGGATATCTTACATGTTTTCGTTTATTTGATGTTCTGTATATGATTGTGTTGCAGGTAAATGCAAGAAAGAAGCAACTAACTTGTATTTTCAATTCCAATGGGTTTTCGGTCTCAGAGAAACGTATTTTCTTTAAACATCCACCCTTCTCTAATAATTACAAAACTTCTTGATACCTTGGTCTTTGTGTCTGGTATGGAAACATATATGTACTCCTCAATATCTTCTACAATATTAATTCTCAATTTAACTATCTCATCACAACGGCAAGCACCTAACGTTCTCATGATTAATAGAGGAAATAAATAAATAAGTAAATACCTTCATCATTAGATATTGGCCTTGAAAGATATTCAATAAAATTTGCATAGCAGCACTCTTAAAGAAATCACATCCAATTAAAGAAGTTGAATTTTGAAGTAGATGAACTTTGTCCTTTCTCATAGTTTACACAGGATTAATTAAAACAATCACTCACTCAAGTGGAATTATTTCCTAAAAATTGTCAGGGAATATTGGAATCTTGAACTAACATCCAGACCAAAGTCATTGTCAAACAAATCATTCAAAATTTTAGAATTGGAAGAATCAAAACAAACACCCAACCTGTTCCCCCATTGTATTCTTTTTGGAAAATAACCTACAACTTACCCCTACCAAAAAAGATGATTCCTCATCAAACATAGGCTTTACATTACTAAGATAATAAGGGATATTACCCTTTAGAAAAAACAACCACGCCATATTATTTTTCTAAATCTTGATAGAAACCTAGTTAAGAATGAATCGTTTACCAAGCAGCGTTATATTTATGTTAACAGAAATATGAATGAATACCAATGAGATAAATACGTAAAAATCTTATTTTTTAGGTAAATAACAATCCAACAACATCTACACGGGAAGTGGCCTCAAAATTAACTTACTCCAGACTCGAATACTTTGCATCAAAGTAAGTTTAAACCAAACAACCATTCAAGTTAGTCACATGAATGGTTGTTTGAATTTACTGAAGTACTTCAAATAGTTAGTGAGGAGAAGGCGGCGAATATTGTTTTAAACAAAAATTATCCTCCACAGAAGGATGCATTATTGGGACCACAACGTCGTTTTGAATTAAACGTTTGGATGGGCATCTTGGCAAATCATCTTATAGAACGACGTATCTAACTTCTTAGATAACTATATTCAATTAAATCAACTATAGCATTTATGGTGACAACAGTTTTCAACCAGTTGGATCGGAAATAATTAAATTGTATGGGCGGCAAGATCTCCCGACTTAAATACCCTGGATTATCTTTTATGTGGAGTTGTTAGTTGATGTCCCATAAAATATTGAAGAATGCCAATGAAATTCATAGAAGTACCATACAAAGGGATGCTCAAAATCCTGGAAAACGTGCGCAATAATAATAAAAATATTTATTTCATTGACCAACGGAAAAATCCAGAGCAGGCAATACAAAAAACAAAGATAGTACATAGGAAAAAAGTAATGGTAGTGTTATATTACAAAAGTAAAGAACGATGAAGAAGTTACAGAATCAAACTGCACCACAAAACAATAAATTAAAGTTTCTGGCGGAATGAACCATTGGCGCTTTCCAAAGAATGTTAGTTCTTGGTGTTGAAACTCAAACCCGTTCATAATCTAGGCCCCAAATAGGATAAACTCCATCCATTCTGAATGAAAGAATTTTACGGAATTTCCGGATGGATGTATGTGTCATATATAGGAAACCAAGCACCAAAGCAGAAAAGAGAGGCTTGTGCGTTTCAGTGTTAATAAAATCTTTACATATACGCATAACAAGACCATAATTCAAAACGTTGTAGTAGCAATAGCTGAGATATTTTTTGAAAAGGATTTTCTCTGGTTGATGATACATTAATGAAAACAATTACTTATTTGAACATTTACTATAATAGTTGGTTGTTTTGGTTTCTATTATTATTACAGTTATTGTAACTTTTATTCATAATTACAAATAAGGTGCAAAATTCCCATAAACTTTATAAAAACAGATAAAATTTCCCGTTGGTTTTATTAAAATAACATTAACATAAACATAGTAGCGGCTTGGTAATGATCCGAAAGAGCCGAAACATCATATAAAAATTTGAACCACACCACTAGATTAGTTTTCCTCTGCAGCGTCAAATAAAGGACTTAGAGCTAAAAGAAGAAACTGAGCATTTTTCGTTCCTTTTTTAATATCAACTGTTATTTGTGACAGATCCATTTTCTCTACGAGTTCGGAAGATTGCGCTTTTGTAAATGGACATTACAGTAACGTTGTTTATTGAATCCTTTTAGTCGTATTTGAGATCCTAAAGTATCTAGCGTAACAGAACACAATTTAGCCCTTTTCCTAACCAACTTTACACAAAAACAAAAACATATTACAACACTTCTACTGGTGCATACTGTTTAGATTAAAGTGTAACAGAGATATCCATTGGATTCGTCAGTCAACTATAAGCCCTAAATTCTCTCGTTGAATAGTTAGGAAGGAGAAGAGGATATTTCAGAATTCCGCTATGTACTCGTTCATTTCATGTCCTACATAGAGATAATCGAGGGTTTCCCGAAAGGAATGTTCAACAATTTATGTCGTCGATGGACCCTTGGGAAAGAATAACTCGCTTGTTGAGTGTCAGAGCTTGCGAGAACGAAAGTCTTACGAATTGCCCTTAAAGGATATTGTTCCACAAGTTACGCTTGTACTCTTGAAAGTAATTTATAATGGTGTCTTTCGGTCGGAGATGTATGGGATTGAGGCGGGAGCGAAGAAGTTTATAAAATCCATCTAAAGAGTAACTAAACGATGGACACAATGTTATCCTAACAGGATTTTCTTGGTATAAAAAACGGCAATATTTTGATGTAAGAATTTTACTTTGTATTTGCATCCATAAGTTCTAATTTTTCAACCTTTCTTGCGCATTTATAGCAAGAGGGGCGAATCAATTGTTCGTATTGATACATGCTCATGTACTAACCACTTACATCTCATTGCTGTTTAAAAGTAGATTAAGGAATTAACAGATTGACAAAAGTTTATGTTTAATTTCTAAGTAAGTAATAGTTATTTTATTGTAAAGAATGTTGCACGGAGCAGGATGCATTTGTCAAGAAAATACTAGCAGAATGGGATCTGTTCAATGTTGGAGGACACCTTTGAACAAATCTATGGTGAATATGGGCGTTAGAATGGCCATATTCAGAAGATTCGTAGAATATGTAACCGGTGACAAATTTATCTTAATCCATGCACCTTATTTTCTACCTACTATACACCTTGTCCACACTTCAAGGCTCTGCAACGATTAAACGGAAAGTGTTTTGCAGAATTCAATACTCGCAACAAATCTTATTTCAAATACACTCTAACTTTTTTCAATTTTAAGATATTTTGAAGGAACCAACATTTCAATTCCTCAATAACACCTAACCACTTCTAAAGTTTTATATTGTTTAGGCACTTGTTTAAGACAATTTTTTTTAACACAAAAATTAATTTATTTCTAATAATATGAAATTGAATTTGTCACAACAAGAGGTGTAAGACAGTTCGACGTTGTTTACTGCCCTTTAAGACGACCTCGCAATAGTTGAGATATCACAAAGAGCAAGAACGAGTACTTACAAGCTAGAACAAGTGGTTATAAGTAGAGTGGGCAAACTCGGGTGCGCACCATCAGCGTAGCTAACGAATGGACTCTCGCATGCGAAGGGAGTCAGTATGCAGAGATATATTATCGCGAATGGTGCCAAAAAAGTTTTTACAATGGTTTTTGTCGATTATGAACCGATCTCGATAAATTATCTCAATGTTACTGAATGAACACGGGAAATTGCCATCTCTAGTCATATATATATAAAATATAATAGGGGGTGTATGTAATTCGATGATTAAAAAAAAACTTACCGTCTTAAGCGTCTCCTTCTGGAGAAGCGAGATTAAGTGCTTTTAACATAAGGTGCGTTTCCAAAGTTATTTCTGCATAACTCGTCCGCCGTGAGGAAAATATGTTCTTGTATAAAAAAAACGGTCGGTCTACATCTAGTAATGTCATATTTGCATAATTAAAAAAATCTTTGAAACGACTTAACGCATCTGTAGACGAACCTTCACAAATTTATCTAATTGTGGCAAAATCTTTGTCTAAAATAATGATAGCAAGGACTGTGGCGTAGTATGGTAAACAACACATAAGTATCGGCACCCTCCGCACCACACAAGTTTAATTTATTATATAGTAATATAATAATTAGTTCGGGACGGCCGTTTCGAGGACACGAATGGTCCTCATCATCAACCGGTGACCGAATCATTCGGTCACCGGTTGATGATGAAGACCGATACTTATGTGTTGTTTACCTTTGTCTAAAATACTTTCAAACTTAATTAGAACACACTCCTTTTTTGCGTCTTCTACCAAACAAAGCTGTACGTGTACATCATTCACAATTTGCAATTGACAGTAAAGAATTTTGTAATTTTTCTATTGCTGGCACTACTGTAATTGTTGTGAATAGTTTGTAAATCACTTTTAACCTGACTATCTTCATATTTTTTCTGACTTGTTTTGATAGCTGCACATTCTTTCGGATTGATTATCTCTCTTATACTCTTTCTTTATACTCTCAAAATATTTATGACAGTAAAATGCCGCTTGTAACCACTTTCCCCAACGTGTAAAGATCGATTGTGGTGGTTCAGGGGTATGAGAAACACAGTCTGTGAAATTCGCGAATACGTTTTGGGGATTTCAGAAACACTGCTTTTGTACTCGCAATTAGCGCATCCACCTGTGGGTAACATCTACGAATTGTCTCTGCCACAAGTAGAGCATGCAATACGTAAAAAGTTACCACACTGTTCCTTAAGGGACCGGCCTACAGAAAGCAAGGTTGTGGCACCATCTATCATAAAAAATAAGACTTGATCTCTGGATATTTCAAATTCTTCCAATTAACACCACTTTTGAAATTACTTGGACAGTACATTTTTCTACATTCGTCTAGAAGCTAATAAAATTGAAGATGACGATTGATGTGATTCCATTTTGTGCACCATAACATTAAGTACAGATCTTTTTTGCAATCAGTTGTTTCATCCACACACAAGTACACTTTTTTGTTTTTCAGTTCAGCCTTAATTTTGTTTTCTAAATGTACACGCACAGATGGTAAATAATTTCCTAACGTGGTCCTGCTCGGTAATGTAATATTGGCGTATTTGTTCCAAAATGAAATAAATGAATCGTTGTTTAACAAAGTAAACGTCAGATTACACTGAATCATCATTGTACATAAATCAAATAAGAATTGTTCGTATTTTGCGGCGGCACCGGTTTTGATATTATCATGGTTTGCACTTTGCACATGCCGTTTATAATGTGTTTATGACCAGCATGTTAGATATACATCGCACACATTTAATTTTTACGCCATCGTAGGTCAAATCCGAATAATTCTTAATGAACCTATTAACTGCCTTTAATGATTTATGTTTTCTAAATTTATGTACCCTCGACATTATTAAAAACAAAACACAGTACTTTGCTGCTACTATTATGTACGCTCCAGGAAGTAGCGAACTAGATACTGACTAGTGTCTCACTTATAAGGGAACTGATGCATGCAGATGAGATGGTTGTAATAGGAAAGTCAGAAAAGCAACTACAAAATCAACAATATGTATTAAAGAAGAATTGACTAAAAATTAACGCAGGGAAGACCGAATCAATGACAATTTCTGAGGATGAGATAGGTCTGAATATTACGACAGGCGAATTAAACAAGTTGAAAACTTCAAGTACCTCGGAGCAAGGTTGGAACATGGAGGAAATATAGATTGCGTACTCAATGCTAGCAAAAGCAGCAAAAAAACCTAAAAATATGACCATAGTACCAACCCGAACATACATCAGTGAGATATGAGTTTTAAGTGAAAAATATTAATTCGAGATGCGAAGAATAGAGGATGTAACGCGTCGGGACAAGTTAAGAAATACTGAAATCAGAAATCGAATCGGAGTGGCCTCTACTTTAAAAATTATTGAATCTAAAAAGTTGCGTTAATTCGGGTATGTAGGCCGGACGGAGGACAGACTGGTGAAAAAAGTGCAGAAAGTAAGGGTACCAGGTACCAGACCCACAGATCATGGAACGTCAATTTAACAGCGATAATATCTAAGAAAGGAGTGGATTGGGGAAGATTTCACGAAGAGGGGACCCAGTAAGGAAAGGCCCAACCTCGACGCCCATAAGGGTGAAAGAGGCTAAGATTAAGTAAGCAATATGAAATTAATAGGCTATGAAATTAAATTGAAAACTACGGTATCTGCACATGTTAATGATTCCTCAAACCTACCAGGACGCCCTTGGAGTAACATTGATGTAGCCGGGTAGGGAGAAATATGTCCGTCTCATCTAACGATATTTTCATCATTCACTATATTAGCTATATCTTGGTTATTGTTTCTAGGCACTTTCTTCATGTGTATTTTTAATATATAATCACGGTAAGCCTGAGAAATCATTTTCCAGTGCAGATACCGTAGAGCTCAGGCGCAGCGCCATCTTGTGTTAAGCAATCCAAAAACTGCTCGAGAAGTAGTTTGGCTTCTGTATTCCAATTTCCGTTGCTACATTTTAGTCGACATTACTATAGGCACTACTTGGCACTAGGTGGCGCCAGAAAATATGTCAGTATTGTTTTTGGAGATTAGTGGCTTAAATTAAGGGAGCAAAAGAGAAAAGTGCTCAGAGCAACGCTGATAACGCCGGATAGGCAAAAACACGCTGGATAGCGCCTTTCTCTTCTCACGTTATTTTGCCAAAAGTAATTCCATAAATACCATGAATTATTATTGTATTTTTTTGATGTGTTCTTATTATTTTATATTATATTAGCATATTTCATACTATTAGAGAAATGTATTTTGTGTTAATAAAAAAATTGTCTTAAACAAATGGCTAAACATTGCAAAACTTTAGAAGCGCCCACATTGGTTGTTATCGAGGACAGATTGGTATCTCATATAAAATTTATCTGTAGTTAAGTACGAATTATTTTATTTTAATTATATTGTTTTATACGCAAGGGGAAGAAATGGGTACTTGTAACTATAAAAACTCCTTAATTACGTTTCGAATTGGACATCATCAATCACAAAAACGGACGGGTAAAAAGTTAAAAAGCTGTCTTAATTGAATTGTTTCTTGTTTTATTGTATCTTTTGTTTTTTTTTATTTTTTCTTCTTTTTCTTTTTTTTTTCTTTTTTTAATTTGCGATTCTGAATAAAGTCTTCATCGAGGCTTCTATCGAAAAACAATTAAGTAGCAATATAAATACAAAAGCAAATTAATTACTTACAATAATAAGGAATTAAATTAAGGCAACTTTTCAACTTTTTACTTGCCCATTTTTTTTTGATTGATTAGATCTAATCAACATTTAGGAGTTTTATATTATTTTATATTCGTTATATGTACAGTAAATCCAGGGAATTTTGTAAACTGAGCAATTGTTCCTACCACAAGTGATTTTCACAGCACATTTTCAGAGATTCATCTTAGACAAAGCATCAACACAGTAAATTAAGCCAATATTGTAACTTGAAATGCGAATTATTTTTTATATCAGTTCTTAATATCTACAATTATTACCAATTGGAATAGGAATAATAATTGCTTCCGCTAAACGTATCGTAAATTCAATATTTTCGGTTGTTCGCGAAGTGTACTAAATCAGAAAACGAAAGATGTACAGTAACTAAAATTAAATGCTTCTTCTAAATAATGCAACCAGTTTAATATAAATGTACTGTGTTTTTAAATAGATAATAAATTTTTCTTTAAATAAAAATATGGCATTCTAAAACTATGATATATATTCTTGTCCCAAAAAATTCACGGCGAAGAAACATTTTACTGAAGTTAAATAAATGTTTTCTTGAGAATATACAAAACGGAGACTTGCTTTGCCTAAAACAGGCTTATGTAATTCAAGAGTGCATTTCTCTGCGTATATAGCACTTACACAATGAACATATCTTCATGCCATCAATTTGATAAACGTTTTCTTATAAGATATGATTTAATAAAACACCACGCGAGACGCAAAAAGAAGGAAAGCTTCGTTTTCACGCGTTTTCCGGATTTTCCACGCAGCAGTAGCGGAATTCCGAACGATAATCCACGAAAATCCAATCACGTACACCCTTCTACTGCTAGCTCCCTCGCTTGCCAGCTACGGATATAATCATAAATAAAATACATAGCATCATGTGAAATACGGGAAAAGAAAAGCTGTGAGAAGGATATACGCATTATGGAGGACTATAGGTGGTATTACCGCTTCGTTTTTATTGGTTTTTTGAACTCAATGGACACATGAACACCTGGGTCTCAAAATCGGGACATTTTGGGCATGCTATGCAATCAAACAGTTTGTTTAAATAATGGATGGACTTGTACATTAAGTTCCTTGGCGTATAATTTCGTAGATAGTATTAAACCAAAGAAATCCTTTGATTTTGATTTATTTTACTTACAAGAACGGGTGAAAATGCATCATGCAGAAAGTACATGCAGCGTGGTTGGCTGTAGCACAAGATATTCTATCCTCAGGAGAGTCGGGGTAACGAGCACTTGACCTAGATACAAGAAACGAGAAGCCCGGGACGGACGAGCAATGTGTGACGAATGGCGTATAATGGCCTCATCGAAGATTATGCATGGAAAGTAACAGCTTAAAGACTATTAACGTAAAGGGCTGAGCTTTGTTATGGAATTTCACGTTAGCAACCTTAATGAAATTAGTCCTTTCAGTATGGAGATGTCGTTTCCTCGAGGCATGGAATTTAGAGTGAAATATTAAAGTATTTCGTTGGAATATTCCGGATATTCTATCTTGTTAAATTGACGAGGAAATTTTTAAAATACATATAGAGTAATAACATAAATAACAATTATTCAAAATATCAAACATATAGAACAATGTTGCATGCATACATACATACATACATAACTTAAATATGACACAAAGCCTTGATCAAATTGATAATGTTGAGGTTGATTCTTGAGGAGGGCAATAGAAAGTTTGAAAAATGTGAAATCTTATAAATGTAAAAACTGAAAACAAGAAAATCTTCCACCACATTTCGATCAGCATAATATAGTTTATTCTCTATTGAGGACAGATCCAGTTTCTTTAAAAGAGAGGAGCATTGAGTTGCAAACATTCATTATGTAGGGAGCAGACTTGCAAAGTACATTCCAATTTGCTGAGAACAAAACTAAATTTTCTCAATTACTAAGGACTAAAAAATGTACACCGACAATAACTATTAAAGCTCTTGAGGCCCAACTAGGACTTGTAGCAGTAAATGTTAAATTTGGGGACGAACAGAGAGATTGCTTATGGTAGGGTTATCAAAAGGAGAAATCTGTAGCGCTTTGAGACTAGATAAAGGAAAGATACGAGGTACATGAAGAATGAGCGCCTTGTATTTTAGAGAACACTAACTGTGATTGACTCAAAGGATCGGAACGCAATTAATCAAAGAAAAAAAAAGAAAAATATGTAACTGATCTACAGTTAATGGATCATCATCACTAACTCTGTGCGTGCTGTCACACATGAAACCTCACAAGATAATTGAATCTCCATCAGAAGATGTAGTAGTAATAAAATTAAATGGTGCATTTTGTCTCTTTAGCATCTATACAATTTTTCTCTACCGTCAACTGATTTCGAAGTTCTAGTCGCGCTACACGTCGCTGAAGCCTCAGGGCTTTTATTGGCACATATGACTTTAGACCAGACCAAGTTCTATAAGTCTTCTTACTATTCGCTCACTTATAACGGCATAAAACGTACTCGATAAGGTAAATATAATTTATCTCAGCACTATCTTATTAAGAAAGATACAGGTTCTTCGAAATACATGTCAAATTTCTCCTGCGTGTGGCAATACCTATAATACCAACACAGTAGCAACATATTCTAAACAAGTCGACATTGCAATAACGATATAGAAAATTTAGAAATTAAAGAATATATAACAGATATTGAGATAAAGGCATAATATTTAAAGCGGATGGCTTAAAATAAAATATAAAGATTCTGCACACAACGTAGAGAGAGAAAAAAATAAACTTGAGAAATAAAAAAAATTAAAATTATTAAATACAATATATTATTAAAAATAATGCTAAATCTAAATAAACTGGGAAATAATAACACCGGTTAAAAGGAAGAGAACGAGGAATTCGGCACGAAAAGCTAGGAAAGTAAAAGACCACGCCTTACCTTATCGTCAATAGCCTGTCCAAGGAAGACAAAGATAGGTTGGCTAAATTTCGCAAATAAGAATGATGTGAAAAACTCCAATCCCTCGCTATATCTCAAATCGTTCAAAAGAAAATGCGGTAAACCGGTACCGCCCCTTCAGGGCTTTATGGAGTTAGTTTATTCAAACAAAGACACAATTGAAGCCCACGATGACTACATGGAAAGGGTTTGCACGAACCGCAACGAAGACGCTCAGTCAGGAGTGAGAGCGATTTTTTCTCTCGAGGGAGGAACCGCTCAAGCCCGTCAAAAAAGTTCAAGGAATCATTAAAAACAAAAAGAAACAAGGCCCCTGGCCACAACAGCATCCCAAACAAAGCATTCAAGTCTCTTCCATCAGAGGCTTTTGTTGTTAATAAACGTGGTACTGGAGATTCATACATTTTCCGACGATCTTCAAATCAGGCAAAGATCCTACATTTCCAGAAAGCTACCATCATATCAGTGTCTTGTCCTCTATGTCGAGTATTCTCAGTCATCCGAGGCCAAGCGATGAACTGATAGTTTTAGAACCATTACCCGACAAGCAGTTTGGATTTCGTGCGGGCCTCTCGGCTGACTTTCAGCTACTCCATCTATCGGAATTCAATTAGAAATGCACCAGAGCGCAGAGTGACATTTTCGATTAAGTCGAAGGGAATCTTTTCAACCAGGGGCCTACTCGGGCCTCGCAGCTTGTAAAAACGAGAAACTACTAATAAGACCCCTACAAATTGCACTGGACGACTTTGTTGACTGGACGTCGAAATAGAGGCTTTATGTCAACAGGACTTAATGTGTAGTGATCAGATTCACGAAGGAGCGGAGGCTTACTCCACCATGTGTTCAGGTGACGAGATAATACTATGGAACTCATATTTGATCAGAAATTGATCTGGAAGTGCCGTGTTGAAGCGATTACAGATAACGATCAGAAACTTACTCATCGCGTTGCTGTGCCGCAATAGTCCCGTAAACCTTTAAATCAAGATTTCGTGGAATTCATTGGTGCTAAGGATTACGGTGGAGCCTACGGATCATCCCCTTCCACGATGTAGAATGTAGAATTAGGCGTCTGGACTTTCGAATTACGACCGACTGACCTAGACCCGCAGCTTCTCGCAAGAATGAAAGAAACAACCCGCCAATTATCCACGCAGAGTGTGAAACGGCAGATAGGTGATAATAGTGTTTAGAAGCAAAGATGAAGCTCTGAAAAGTATTGGATGACGATGAAAATTACATTCACTTGACCCTCATTATCCAGTTCTCGTGTCACCTTGACTATGTTTGCCACTATTGAATACAAATGGAGTCATACTGATAGGGAGGTATTATTGAATTTATACGAGTAAATGACGTCTTGAAGAGCTTTTACAAAACTCAGATGAATTAGTTTTGCTCTATTGCACTAATATTATATTTAAGATAAATGCAAAAATTTGTTTCTTTTCATAGCGTAAGCAAATTTTACCAACATTGTCCAAAATGGAATTCCATAAAACACACCAAACAACTGCTGTTCAACTTTTCTCATTTCGGACTATGAATAATTTATCCTAATTCAAACACCCCGTTCGCGCAGTACATAAACACGGGCACGCGCCCGCGACTAACCATCTTTTATGTCCCTTAACGGCAGCTGTAAGGAGAATGGGGCTAGTAACAGTGCGTGTGAACCGGGCGTCCGGACAAAGGCTACTGGTTCACGTCCCATGACGATTCAGCACACAGGTAATAGGCAATTATAAATACACTCGGTCCTTGGAGATTTCCCCTCTTGCCCAAACTCCTAACGACATAATATCCTTTTTAATAATTGCCGGAAATATATATAGCAATTAGCCACCAATAAAAAGTTGTATTTTTACACAAGAGATCTGCTATATATAGTGCTGTCCATTAAATTTTGATCAAGTAATAAAAGTTTAAAAAGTAAAAAAATAAAAAGCAACAATACCAAAAAAATAAATTTATGACTCTAAAGAATAACAAATATCAAAATCTAACGCAATTTTAGTTTTTTATTATTCATTCTTAGGAAAATGTTGTCCTGCATAAATGTGAAATTCTCGCCGACTGCTCCCAGCTCAGGAGGAATGGCACGAAATTCTAATATTTCCCGGTAGTCCTCTTTTCACATTATTTCTTCGATTCGGTGTAACGTTGCTGTCCTGGGATAAGAAACGCAACCCCAAACTGTAACTGAACCACCGCCACACACAATAATGAAATACATTACTGGAACAACAAAGCATTCTCTCATTAACGTCTTACAAATACCCTCCTGCTTCGAACACTTTAAATATTGATTCATCGGTCAATAATACATTTTTCCACTGTTCTACCGTCCATTTCCGATGTTCTCGGCCCACTGCAGCCTTTTCGATCGGTTACCCCGACGTAGCAGTGGTTTGCACAATCATATGCTGAAATGGTTATTCCTAATGTACCTGGACGATCACCGTCTTCCAAATCACCTGTTTGTTAATATGGGCGAATGGTATATTTTATTTGTGGATGCGGCCACATTTAATTTTCCGCCGATTTGTCTACATAGCAATTTTACATGAAGAACGTTATTCCTTCTTCGTGCAAAGTTGTTATGTTGGATCGTTTACCAATACCTATTGATTTACCACGGAGCATATCGAACATTGTTATTACCTTTCCTTAATTTTATCGATATAATTAAATTTAATCAATGAAATAAAAATCTCAGTAGATACCGGTAGGAGTTGAACTTACGGCCTCCCGCTCTCCGGGCGGGTACGCTAACCACAGCGCTACGGAATCTTCTTGCAAGTTTAAATTCTCCAGAAGGATTTGACCTAGTAGGTATATCACAAAAGTACCGGTATCTGTTGAAATAAAAACTTTATTCTTCAGTAATCAAATCACGGATGGGAGCCACGTATATTAACTGTTATTTATATTCGTTTAATGCGATAAAACTTATTAAACTAAAGCATTGTAAAACTTCCTCCCTTTGCCAAGCTTCCGAAAACGGTAGTGTACATTTCGAGGCTTTTGGTGCGTAATTACTTGCAAATTACAAATTAGGAACAAAAATTACAATGCTCAACGCTCACTTGCAGTGAGCGTTTAAAAAAAGCAATTTTGGAAAAAAATGGAAATTTCACGTGAAGGATGCCAATGCCTCGAATCGGTGGTAATTGTGGCGACTAAACAATATCAGAAAGGACTGCTTATAGCTGTTCATCGTGGTCGTACTCGATTGTTGTTTTGAAAACGATGCTGTACGCAACATGATTGAAGAAGATCGACCATGGCTTAGGCATATCGAAAGCCGCAGTTCATTCAATTTCTGCATGAACATTTACATAGGTTCTCGATGAATTCCGCATAATTTGACCTAAGTACAAAAGAGGCTTGCGACAACTGACCTAAAGAAATGAAGAAATTCGATAGTGAAACAAAATCCGCATACAACATCGTAACAGGTGAAGACATTAGTTTGAAGCGGACACCAAGCAACGTGTTTGGGTGTTCCCAGATGAACCGAATCTAACAAAAAATGTTCGTTCACGAAACATTTCCAAGAAAATGATTGCTTATTTACTGCTCGTTGTACTGGACATGTCACAAGCAATATTGTATGGTATAAGACAACTTGTTTGCAAGAAGACACCCATGAAATCAGGAAAAATAATAAACGTTGCATCATCCTTTCAAGTCAGCTCTCACATAGCACTTCGAACAATTGACTCTTTGAAGGAGAAAAATATCTCATTGCCCATATCACCTGATTTATCGCATAACGTTTTATTTTTGCCCGTTACCCCGGTGTCAAATAAAAAATGCGTGGACAGCAATTTTTATTACCTCAAGAAGTTGTTGAAACATTCAAAAATCATGTTTTGGAGATACCACCATCAAAGCGGAAAAATGTTAACATGCTTCAAATTAAGTTCTAAAAAAGTTTATATCTGTTACAATTTTGGAGATATTAAAGAAATGTAAAAATTGTACAACTTTTTGGAAGAGCGATTCGGCCGCAAAGAAAATGCTGTTCTTATACTAAAGTCTCTAGAGTTTAATATAAGTCGGAATTTTCGGGTTGCACTAACACAAATTAATGTTTAATCTCGAATTAAGTTAAACCGACAGGTAAAATGTGATAGCTTTTCCACTTAATTAACTGCGATTGTCAAATTCCACCGGTCAGTTTAACTAACTAAATATAAAATTTGTGGAGTCTTGTTCCATGTTCATTACAAAAAGGAGATAAGCAATCCTTTTTTTTAGAAATGCGAACATCCAAACAGCTGATTGCTACTTAGTTTCCGACTCGTAGGAATGTATCCAAGTTTCGTCACTTATTATGATATTGCATATGGATCGTGAAATTCCTCTGTCGAATTCTTTGAACATTTCCATAAGCCAATTGACATCAGGCTCTTTGCGCTTGAATCAAATCACGCGGAATCAACCGGAAGCGGATCTTTTTCACATCTAAATGTTCGTACAAAATCGAATATACCGCAGTCTTCGATATACGAGAATGCGTCTATCTCATGGTAAGTCACACGCCGATCCTCTTCAATCATGTTGCGCTTAGCGTTAGTGTTTTTTGGAACAACAATCGATTTTAGCCCGATCTCCTCGAAATTCGTTACTGATTGAAGCACGACTACGATAAAATACTGCACCAGTTGTAAATAGCCTTTTCCAATAGTGTTTAATTACGACAATTTAACGAAGCAATTCTAGACATTATTATGGTGTCAGGCATTTATTAAATTGATAAAAAATCATCCAAGAAAAACCAAATGAAATTTCCATTTTTACCAAAATTGCTTCTTTGTATCCTGTAATAATCTTGTATTCCCTAGTCAGTCTGAAGCATAAAGTCCGTCATTGAAATAAGCCCAAGATTAATTTTTTAATTTAATTAATTAAATAATATGAAACAGGTTTGGGACAACGAATTTCTCTAAGCTCGAAAATGGTATTACTAACATTTAATAAAACGTTACAGTAATGTCAAAATATAAGTTTCTTTGTGAAAACGCTTAGAAATTAAAAATTAAGTAACAAATAAACAATCCCTGTTTCAAGTTGATACGTGCATGAAAAAGGTACCACCAAAAAAGGAAAGGACAAACATAAATGGAGACGACCCAAACAGTCACGTGGATGTTACCTAATTAAAAATAAATATTTACCAGCATTTCCCTTCAATCCGTAGTCCTGGTGGCCGTAGGTGTTACATGGTTAGCAGAATTAGTCGGCATAATTTGGCAAAGGTGCGCAATATTGACTAAGGGCGGATAGTATCCGTCCGGTGGCTGCGAAAATTTTCATTTCGCTAAAGTATTTAGAGATTAGGGAAAGGGTTTTTTTTATTAAAAATTTAAGCCGGCAAGCTCCACTTGATCTTGTTTCCGCCAGAAAACCCTATTACCCACGCAATTAACGATAAATCGTAGCATTCTAGCAACGTCGGAACTTCATAGCTGTTTGTTCTCTGGTGTAATTTAAATACGCGGTGTTCGTAAAATTCCACTCTCGAATACATTTTACTACGGTCACCAAAATTTTATTTTAGAAGAAGATCAGAAGCATAACATCTTGGCAAAAGTATTACAACCAGATTTTACTAGCAATAAGCACAGACTTCAACCAGCTAATCAAAGATTCATACCTTTTTAAAACCATGGATTATGTATCTGTCAGATTTTGAAGCAATTCTTCAATCCACCCTTCAATTCGTTTAATCTTTCTGGCTTGCAGCTTTGGCACCTAGCTTATAGTACTTCTATATTGTTCCATTTGTATATCACGAGGAGCAAAAACCAATCACCGCACAGTACAAGTATATATTGCGGAGCGTTTCTAGTTTGAGCGCCAGCCGTTGATGACTTAACATCATCCTGAAGATGCCAACCGCAGTGTTTGGTGAAACGTCGACCTCTACAGCTCTACCAGCTCGAACACGTAGAAGGGGCATAGCCCTTGTAAACTACATCCAGCTTCTCTTTGAACGCTGCACACGTTTTTCCATCTAAGAAAGAAATCGAATCTCTGACCGGTATTACTGTTTTCCCATGATTGCATAAATACGTAAAGTTGCTCATTTTCAACAACTCTCCGAACAACACTACTCAATGAATCTCCCCAAAATTTTGATAAACGTCGACTAAAGAATAGCGTTCATAGTTGGTAATGCAGATTTTAACACAAAGCGCCATCTGTCTTCAAACACGGGTACTTCTCATACCATCCTCGTATTGTAAGAAACTTAGGAAGTAAGCGCATGTGAACAGTTTCGAGCATGCTCAGGTTGTCATCTTAAGATTATAATAAACGTTTTTACATACTGTTGTGTATGTATAAATACATCATGTATTTTAAAATAAAATGATGTACTTTGTACTTTTAATAGATAATGTAAAAGGTGTTTATTATGAAAGAGTCCCAGTTCCCGTAGCCCAAAACTTTCAACTCATACAAATACAAAGCAGACAATCGCAAACAAGCAAAAGGTGGTACTTTAAGAAACATACTTTGTTATATATGTATTTCTTTAATAAAATAAGAAACAGGCCTTTTTAATAACATTCTCTTGGAAAATTGATGCTTATACAGGAAATAATATTCTGTATAATTAGCTTAAACGAGCAATAATGGGTAAATTATGTGACACTGTTAATAGATAGACTAACGTTGGCTTGATAATATGATTATGAGCGACGATAAGATAATAGATCACACAGCATTTGGGCCATAATGACCATTATGCATCGATAAGCCTACTAAGCTATCAACCAATCCAATCCCTTGGCATATTGGCTTATTTACGCTGGCGTTGGATACATGCACATAAAGTGTTCGTCTCTCTCGTCTTCGATTTGGCAGTTTAGTTTAAAATATATATATGTTAATTCGATTTAATAAATAATGAGACAAACGTTCGAAAAATTAAAAGCTACAATAAATACAAAAATCTTTTGTCTTGAATGTGAATTGCCACTCTGTTCTTTGTCTTATCAAAAGATTTCTCCAATTTTGTTTTTGTGGTGTAATTGAAACACGATGATTGATAGCTAAATTATCTAAACGAATTAATTTCTAATTCCAAATGGATTAAAGAGAAAATTTGTTAATTTGCATGTTTTACGTTGATTGAGATCCATTACGAATTCTCTCGTTTAACACCCTTCATTACGATATTTCTAAAGGCGACTGCCAACACCTTTGTTTTAATCGATTTCTTTCCAAACAACGTTCTTCTACGTTAATAACTTATTTCGCTAACGCAATTTGCAAAGGTTCTTAAACGAAGAACCGCGATTAAAGCCGAGGCAGAGTAGGGGACGATTAACAGACGTAAAGATTCGAAATAATTGAATCTAAATTCGATTCGAAATTCTAATTATCTTCGATTCCGCTGGCAACGACCCGACGGAAGTGAGAAACTCATATTTTTGCCTTGAAGACCAATTTTAGGGGAGTTCAAGATCGACAATTAATTCTTTAGGGTAGATTCCTTAATGGGGGAGAGAAGAAGTGGAGCTATCTGAATGGTTTTGACCGTATAACTGATTCAGATAGGACTTGAAAGATTTATGAATGATATTAAGCTGATTGATGGAAACGATCTCACCCTCACATAGATAGCATTTCTGAATAGATCAATACTAGTAGTTTGACCAATTTGTGATAATGTCTTTGAATACTTTGCTAAAATTGACAATTTTTTACATATGAATAACGTAGCTATTTAATATTATCTGGGTTTATCCACACACTGCTGAGGTGACATCAAAATTGCTACTAGACTCTAAAGTTCTATCCTTAATCTCTGAAACAAGCATCAACATGAAGCGCCACGACGAAGTGAAACGACTGTCTAGTAGAGGATTGGACATAGTCTAAACCATCACCCATGAAATTTATTGACATGTAATTAACCAATTCCTACCACACCATAAAAGTCACTCTGACTTATTCACACAAGTAAGCAGCGTTAAGAATTGACACTGTCCAGAAGGATACTTCGCATGGTTATATCAATTCTGATTAGGCCTTACCAACTAACGAAGAACCTCGTCAACTAATGAGCTTATCATGCAAAGATTACCAAGACGAAACAGTAATACACTTTCTTTGCAACTGTCTACCATGTGAATTTTCTTCCTTATATCCACGAATGGACTTGACAATAGGTAAAATGGACAAAAATGAATTGAATTGAAATTTAATATTTGGAAAGTAAGTCCTGCTAGCATAAATTACTACCCGAGGTGGTTATTGACCTATCCCACTGCGACCTTTTCAGATTTATTGTCGTTTCTCTCTCATTAGATCAATTACGGCCCTTATCTAGCAACAGAAGGGATTCCCTTCTTCCTGACCGCCTCTTACAGAAGAGCTTGTGGTGGCATTATTAAATGCCTTCTCAATGTCATTGCCATCTCTTTGTCTTCTATTGACTTAGAAATTAGTCGATTTAGGTCATCCAGCGCTGAGTCTGTTGATCTTCCTGGTCGGTGTGCGTATTGACGATTGCACTTCCTCTCTAATATACCTGTCTATCAGCCGCTCCTATGCCCAGCGCCCACCTCGGGAGGTTTGAATGGCTTGAACTTACTTATTGCCCACTTAATTCTACTTGGTCTGGTCCTCTTGTGACCAATTTACTGTCCTCTCGGCCTGGCCTACTTATTCTTTGCTCGAGGAACATTGGCTCCTGTGACCTGCCAGAATTATTCAGGCTGGAAAGTGGGCTGGAACAGTGAGCAGAAACTATTTTCTTTCCAAATAAAATACCTTTTCCTTTCATAATATGCCAAACTGTTACTGAGAAAAGTTGAATGAAATGTTATAGCATTATACAAATATTCTAAACGATCGGCCTACTTTAATAAAATCCGTTCTTCGTGATTTTCGTTTTAGGTCTAATAGTTTTTTCGTTAACACTACGCCAATGTGTTACTAAGAAAAATTACTTCGATTGGAAAATTATGAAGTTATGCAAATTTTCAGAATGATCGGCCGACTTTGATAATCGTGACAGAGCAAAGTAAACTAAACTAAAAATAGGTTTCAAATCAAGCAGGGCTTACAAATATTAAATTTGAATTTATAACTCCATCCGCGGACACACTGTATATCTTTAATCTTATAGAATACAGACAAATCCCGCTACCTGTCGTTGTTCTAAACAGTAACAAGAATTATATTATTTTGTTGAAAAACAAAATCTCCTCCACTCCACACTCAACCGCCAGTCTTCTTAAATAAAATAGATTTCAGAGCTCTTGAAACACCACCACCTGCACCTCAAATTACTACTAACACAACGTGATTTTTCTAGAAGCAAAGCAAGCTATCGCGTGCGTTCTAACGATACAAACGTGATAGAGGTGAATGGAGAACGAACGTAAATGACCGTTGGGACTACGATCCAACGAGCGCATTCTAACAATACTGTAGATAGTTTAATGGCGGCGCATGGTGGACAGCGTGTGGAGACGGGGACAGATTGCATCCCACTAATTACAGCTTCGATCCACCACCTTAATTAACTTAAAATAATTTGTGCGAAGCATTGGTTGAGTGCTGCGGGGAGTTCATGGGATAGGAAGGTACGCCGCACGTAAAGCCATTCAGAATTAGTATGTTTGGCGTGGCATTAGATTGGTCTGGTTAATTTAATTAAATGCGACAGCGCGTTGGGGAGTAAGAGATAAGAGAAGCGGTGGGGAAAACTAGTGATACGTGATAAATACGTTTCAGGACGCGTATTCAATTATAGTTAAAGAATCTAAACGATGATCTTTGATAAAACTGTACATTTCATTCGAATTTACCTTGCGCTTAAACGGATCAGAACCTTTCTACGATTGTAGGTTTTCATGAACATGGGAAAACCCACTTTGGTCGTAATAAATTCACAATAAACAACAAGGCATGCTAAATGCGTATAAAATTATCTAAACAACATTTAAGGTGGTGTTGAAGTCCTTTTTGTAAAATTGCTTGGACATAATTACAAGAGGAAGTATTTCACATAGGAAAGCCGAGGAAAAATACAAAAACGAGAAAAACAACCAAGGTTTACTCCCGATGAAGAAAATTCATTTGTGTATGAGCTCCTTACAAACTCAAATGAACTGTGTCAAATTTTGAAAATTATATTAATCGCTGCGGAAGGTATGTGAACATATTTTCTGGGTTGGACTAGACAAACACTTTTATAGCTAGACATCCTAAAGTTTGAATACGTTTTGCGGAAAATGTTAAACGTACTCAAGGAGCAGTACACGAACGAATGTTAAAAGAATTTTTTGTAGACTGAGAAAATGAATTGAAGGACGTTTTTCCCGCAAATATCTGATATTTTCATTGGACAATCTTACGGACGATCCTGGAGAAAATAAAGTACTAATAAAAAAAGGTTGAAAATATGTAGAGGCTATTCGAAGCGCTTTAGTAAACGTCCCTTTGTGTCACATTTTACGAAAACGCCGCTGAAGAATTATTGCCTCCATACGTAGTTTATCGGACTACCAAGATGTAAACGATATGAACCGAAATTCTTCCGAAAGGTTGCCCTTACAACGTTTCTGCATCTGAACGCTTTGATCCAAACATATTCATGGATTTGCTTGAATGTTAGATAATACCTACTTGAGCCAGAAAACGTGATTCTTCAACTGTGTCGCGAAAACAAAGTTCACTTAGTGTGCCACTTGATGTGATATCTTTCAGGACCTTAAAGGTAGCCCAGCGGAAAGCGTTACTAGAGTGAAAGGATACTGCTGAAGGTATTCGTTACACCAATATTCAGAAAGTGCACTTTCTATCATTGTTATCAAAAATAATGGAACCACAAGGATGCTAAAGACAACTTAAAGGTGGGTTTTAGAAACTGCGGTATATTTCCTTCGAATGTCGAAGAAATTTGAAATCGTATAGCCGACAGTGCTTACGGAAGAAGTTCCAATGAACTAGGATCAGCCTATTAGTTCTCGTGTAAACAGATGGATGACGATGGCATAGTTTTCAATGATGATTCATCAAACGATGTCGATTTGTAGGAGCTTGTAATTGAAAAGCAAAAAGAAATCGAGTTTGTACATTTTTCAAAGGCAACTTATCGGAATATAGCGACATCCGTTTTAATAGAATGATACAGGAAATAGGACATTTTGTTGCATTTTCACATTAAGGGCAGATATATCCTAGAAAAGTTGAGGCGTTTGATAATGGGCTCCATTCAGCTTCCGATTCAAATTTCTGAAAGGAGTATTTTCTCAGTACCTGAGCTCACATTTTTCATTAATCAATTTGATTTTTTTTCTTTCTAAAATAAAGCGCGAAGTTTTTGAAGTATAGAGTAAAGCAAATAAAACATTTACACAACTATTCCTCATGATAAGAAACATTAAATCAATCTTTAGCCGCTATTCTTCTGGAAACTTTATCTAATTGTGTGTAACCTCAAGAAATTATACTTCTTTCGGTCAAGAGAACATATCTATCTGTAGTCATCTTTAGGATCGTAGAACTTCGCTTTCAGTCTAAAACTGTCGTTATCGCAATGTGCCAGCGAAGAAACAAAGTTAAAAATACTTCCCCGAAATACAATACGACTTGAATCCGAAAGCAAGTGGGTTATAAAAACTACATTTTATTAGTTTCCTTTCTCCCGATACGTATCGCTTGTCTGCCAGGGTGAATCGATAGTACCCGCGACGCTATCCGTTTGTACACCGTATTGAATCTTTGATGTTTCGACAGTAGGGTCGGAAAAATGCCCTGTCCCAGTCTCGATCTAGGCTATGGCCCCAGGAATAACTTAGAAATTGAATTTCTTCACCTTTCGCGAAAAATACACATGCGCTTTCCCTCTGCGCTTGCTAGCACATTGTCCCTTTGCCACCCTCTCGTATCCCCGTCTCGAGCGCCATCTCGCATGTATATTATAACGAAGGATTTTGGCGGAATGTAAACAGAAGTTACGATACTGTAGTTCCGATGTTTGGTTTTGTTTGCATTTCTAATGTAATTCGTTTACCGCGAATAGCTGGAGGCAAAGAAAAACGATATAAGGCTGGCAACATTGGGGAGGGACTGAAAAAACATAGCCCACAAAGAAGGAACGTGTATCTGTATGGTTAAAAATGTTTAGCTTGAAAATAATGTGAAGCTAAAAGTCCACAGGGGCATAATGATGAGCCAAGGGGATGTATAAGCTATTGTAGCTTGTTACAACCACAGGAAAGTGCATAAATTGTGTCTACAAAGTGCTCCATGGCTTTGTTACTATCATCCCTTCGCCATAAATTGTGAAATGCAGGTAATTATTCCCAAGCATGTGAAGGGTGATTTGAGATTTTACCGGAATCACCAGAAAAATCTGCTGCTTGACCCCGGTAAGACGCGAAAGCAAACGCTGAAAATATTTTCAGTTCATGTTTTTTTGTTTGAGCTTTTTTTGTCAATGTCCATTAAAACTAGAGCTCATTGAAACAGGGAAAATCTGATAGTTCGATCAATTTAGTTTTGCGCATTACCGCTCATGTTGCGTAGGTCCAACATAAACATCCACAAAAAAAACGTATTCATTCTCACCGCTTCGCTAGTATGGTTACTCTTATCGAATATCGTCACACTCTTCTGTAACTGTTACAGAAAGGTGCAACCCACATCGATTGGCCCATTTTGTTAACTCGTCGCTGTTAACGAGCATCGCTGCTTCACTATAAACATGTTAACAAAACTGACCAATCAGTGAGCATACCACCTTTTCATAACGCTCGTCGATTGGTCGGTTTTGCTGCCTCGTCACTCTCATCGTTTATCATAGCTCAAATATAAACGTACCCTAACTTACCTACAGTCAATCTTACTTACGAGGGTGGCGTCTTAAATTTTTACATGCAACTACTAGATGACGCTGTTGAGATTTGTCATTCCTGTTCAATTAAGCATAAAAAACAGCCAAGTACTTTGTTTGCAGTCAACGTAAAAAAAAGAAATTTTGTAAAAACATGGAAATCAAAGATTTCGTTTGATGATTTTTTTCGACTTTAGTAAAGACCCAATACAGCAACAATGCCTCGAATCGCTTCGTTCAACTTTTGGTAATGAAGCATTGTCAGCAGACTATTTACAACAAATCTGCAGAATTTCATCGTGTTTGTGGATTTCGTGAAGGTCGAAGGTCAGTTACTAACTCACTCAATATCTTGATCTCCTTTTTACTGTTTTTTTTTTTTCTAATTAGATTAACGGGAAACTTAGTATCTTTATTTCCTATTTCTTCTTTAATTTGTAGTTTACCTTCAGTCAACCGCCGTTTCTTTACATGTTCTTTATCTAACCAAGACCGGGAGATCTGGTCTAGCAGATTCCCTTGTGTCCCACGTACGGGCTCTGATCCTATGAATTGTCTCTTAAATCTCTCCTTGGCTAGTTCGTCGGCTAGAATATTACCTCATGTGCTCTTTTTCCGGCACCCAGATCAGATCTTGTGCCAGTCTTTGATGGCTGATTTACAATGTTTCACTAGGTTCAACCTAGTAATAGGATTTATAACTGCCTTGCTAGCTGCTTGACTGTCAGTTATTACATTTACTTTCTTCCTCGAGTGCAGCTTCCCTTTGCGATGACTCCAGCACAGGTAGGAATTGCGTTGCGTACATTCGATTTTGCAAGAACGTTTACGTGAGAAAAAGATCTGTTCCCAATGGATTCCACATAATTTGCATAAAAAACACCTATATGAACTTCACCGGCCTTCCGTTGTTTCCTAGTTCCTGTGCATGTGGGGCTGCAGCAGTTCTGTTACATTTCACACCTGCTACAATTGACACCGATCCCCAACTTCAAAAGGTTCAAAACATTGATTATACTTTTATTTGCGTGAGCAGTTAAACAACACAAATGCATCGAGTAAATTAGAGCTGCGTTTCAAAAGCGTTCGAACCGATTTACCAAGTTGTTCGAGCACCTTTTCTATATCCAACGCAGCGGCTAATGCATTTGAATTCGATTTTGAACAATTCGAATTTGACAGCGCGACAAAAATCGAATGTCATTTTTTAAAACAGTTTGTTCGAACACGTAGCAATCTGCTCGAGTGAAATTCGTATCTAAAGTGCAAATAAAAAACACTCTTCACATAATTGACTGCTTCATATTCATTTACGTATTATACTTGTCCTATTGGGCATTTCGACTCAATTTACATCAAGTTTTCCCTGACAATTACGGCTAATTACTGGTTGACATCTATTTTCGCGTACGAAACCGAAACGAAGTCGATCTCCGAGACAAAACAATCATGCTCACATCCGGTTTCTCCAATTAGTACCGGAAACACATTTTTCCAGCTATTGTTTTAGTTCTCCTCTCACAATTCAAACGTCGAAGCATCGTAATGTACGAGATAGCGGCTCCTATAAATATATGCCTGTATTACCTTACCATCGCTTCAATCGGTACTTCTATTATTATATTACTAGTCAATACCCTGCACTACCCAGTTCCTTTCCCTTAGTATCCTACCGAATTTAACAATAATTTCACAAGCAATAATAATAATGATAAAGATAACACAGTACAGCGAACAGTAAGATTTCCAATTTGTAATTTTTTTTTCTGCAGATCACCAAACCAGCTTTTCGTATCAGGTCAAGCGACGTCTTCTTTTATTGTTATTCTGTCAATTCTATTTATATTCGTACACTAGTCACAATGTTGAAGTTAATATGTACTAATAGAAGCGAATTGAATCAACAAAATTCTAATAATTTCTATTATATTTGTAGCGAATTTACATTTTCATGGCAGGAAAAAATTGTGAGTCTATAAAAGAAATATGCCCAAGATATTTTAATTTGAGTGCTCTTTGCACCCCGTTTTAAGCACAAATAAGACAAGTGTTATTAGTAGTACTACAGGACACGCTTTGAAAATGAAATTTATCATGTTACCCAAAGTTAATAAATAACAAGCATGAGAAATATACTACATATCGAAACGGTATCAATACCCAAAACAGTAGTAATATCTTTCAACCATCCACCATACACAGACGCGCGTTTCATAGTTATACGGTCTGTCAGTGTGACTTTGTGAAGTATGGCCTAAATTCATTATTAGCATTATTAATTTCCCTGACATATTCGTAATTTATAAGCCGAAAAATCCAGTAAATGTAGATAAAAATCCGGAAATGTTATAGGTCAGTAATAAACATATAAAGACCATTCAATAGATCCACTACATATACAATGACACTTAAATTCATAGATATAAAGAATTTGTTAAAAAAGCAAAATCTCTGTTCAGAATAAAATTGAATTTCACTCTTTATTTATAGAGCAGGGAATCGGATAATCTTCGGATGTCACGTCAAGCTTGAGAACTCTAACCCGGAGCTTTAATTTATGACAATTGAAACTACTTGGCGTTTCGAGAGTGTCAGTGCCAAGGGATTAAAAACTTGAAAGAGACCCATACTCGATTAATTCACCCGGAGAAGCTCGTGCCACTTAATGCCACTGCATTTGCATATTTATGCAATCAGATTAGCTCCTTTCCGAAAGTTCGAGTGTAGTTTTATTATCGCCCGTCGTGCACAATTGGCCGTAATTGTATAATTATTCCAGCGTCTATTTTACTTGAATCTAATCGATTTTTGAAGATGGATAAAGATAAATTAGGCATAATCCTTGACAGAAGGCTATATGACAAGGATAGTTAGTGAAACATTTAAGCACCTATCAGCAGCATCGTCCATAAAAAGAACAGAAAGATTCGAAACTTTTTACCAAAAGGATTCCCTTTAAGACAACATTAAACGTTAGCAATAGACGGATGGTATAAAGATAAAAATTTATCTCTTTTACGGGCCTCAGCTTAACTCGAAAGAATTAATATACGAACATCAAATATTCCTCTTCAAAACGCAGAGATCGTCATAACGTAAGTATTCACTCAGAAAAGAGGTCCAAAGAAGTATTCCATTTATGTTTTAGCTACTTCGCGAACCTTCCTGAATTATTTAATAATATCTGAGTCCTTTTACGACGACGCTTCACCGGAGTCTTTGCGTTTGTCCCGAAGTCTCTGGCTTGCTTTTTAATATTACATTTTTGTTGTTGCAAGTTATTTTATATAAGTAGAAGCGTATAGCCTGTAGCACGTTTTTTTTTTATGAGCACGAAGTGAATGCACAGGAAGTACAATAGAAGGCAAATATTCCGTGATCAAAAATAAATAAAGGTACGGACGTAAAAGACGTGGGACGTAAAAGTATACGCTATACATCGGAAAAAGCCTTGGCATTTGTTACCATATTATTATGTCTAAGATAATAATAATAATATCATTTATTAATCAAGCTTACATATTATCACATTTAAAAATTAAGCATTCAATAAAAGAGAAAAAACAAAGTCTGAGTTTGATCAAAAGGTTGTAAATGCAGTTGAATATAAATATCCGACCTGACACTAACTACAACCATTAACAATCACAACTACATATATGTACACGTATGTACATATATATAATTTGGGCGCGCACAATTATACAATCAATAAATACATATAGACAACACGTACACATCAAAAATGAAAAAAAAAGCTGAATAAATTTATGTTTTCTATTTACAAAGTTATCATTCGAGCATAGCAACCTGCTTTTGGTACAAATACGAGTACGTACGGTTTAGTGTTTATTATCGCACCACCCATAAACCAACTTTTTATCATAACAATGAATATCATAACGGTAAACCATATGATACGCTATGAAATTCATTGTTATGATAAAAAGATGTAATATAATATGAAAGAATAAATAAATAAAAGAGTACGTTTGGAGAACAGTGTAATAAATTGATTATGTACTATAATTAAGTTAATCTAAAAATCATTCTACGCCCTGATACACACTGTCGAAGGGTGCCCCGTACACGTTCTATGGGAATTAAATCCGGGCATCGAGCTGGCCACTCCATAACAGGTGTCACAATTTCTTTAAGATATTCTTGAACTATTCGGGTTATGCAAGATCGAGCATTATCATGCATATACACAAAATCTGGATCAATAAATGGAATAGCATATGGGTCTAAAATGTCAATGATGTAACGTCGGCTGTCAGATGAGCACCACGCAAAGCCACTAACTCTGTATGAGCTTCCAAAGAGATAGCACCCCAAACCATTAGCGAACCTCCATCAAACTGCACATTGGGAACAAAACTATATTGAAGATATCTCTCTCCAGATCTTTTATACACCGGCATTCATCTATCATTTGAATAAAAATAGAATCTTAACTTGTCGGAAAACAACATTCTGCAAATCTTCAATATCCCAATTACCATATTCTCCAGCAAACGTTAAAGATGTTAACTGGTGACTAATGATACTCTTTCGGGAACGTAAGCCCGAATATTGTCTTCACGAAGGCGGTTTCTTGCCATTTGCAACGAAATTTCCACATCTCTGGCAGCCATCATTCACTTTGTAGCTCGAGCAATGCAGTGCTCGGGCCTATGTCACCCTTTGACGGCCTTGTTCTTGCCTTCTGTCAACACTCCCAGCTTCTTGGTGTTTTTGTACCAGCCTAACAATGGTGAATTGCTTAACACCAACGACTGTCGCCACATAACGCTGAAGCAAAGCTAGTTCTCGGACAGCCTCTTCGTGGGTTAGGTGATAACTAAGACGTTGGAGAACGTTCATCATGCCAAATCTAATCGCGTAAATGACACATCCAGAACCCAACGCAATTACAAATAAACTGGAAAATAATAACTTTTTAATAGGTTAAAAGAAAAGTTACCAACCACATTTCATTGGTATTAGTGCTTGTAACTAAGTAAATAAAAGCTGTCCCTACATGATATCGAGCTAGTAAATTACATGCCTTCATATATTTTCGTTTTGGAAAATCACCGATGTTTCAGGATGGTGCAATAATTTTTATGGATAGTATAGATACAGAAAGTATTGGCGTAAAAGGCAAAACAATTCATAGTCAGGGAAGAAAAACCATTCAATGTATTAAAATTTATGAAAGAGGAAGCTGCAAGTAATACTCCAACAATACCTTTAACAAACTACAAAGAGAGGTTACTTGCAGCAACAGGAATATTGGACACTACATACAGAAATATTGTCCAGGAAGCTGAGGATATAGATAAACCTCTTCTAGTAGTCCTACCAAAGAACGAAGCCACTTCAGTCCAAAACGTACCCTTTATTGAAAACAATCCGTACTATTGTACACAATAAGATAATATCGTGATAAATTGCGGTTACCTTATAATAGTGCTTCACGTCTAAATAATATAAAAGAGCATTCTCGTTATTGCTTATTTTTCGTTAACCTAAGAACTGACTTCATATATCTAATTATATAGGATTACTATTCAGTTTATAATATTAAGTTATAGCTACAGGGAAGCTACACAACCTACAAAATCTTCCATAAGTTTGTATTATATTTTTACAACATACGATGTTGATATCGTTTTATAATAAATCAATTTTTATTTCATATTCACGGGGAATCTTAAGGATTTTGGCAAGTTTGTAACTATTTTTGAAATTTTTGGAAATCACTTGATCCCCATTCTTAGTTGTTGAAAGTATGTATATCGTGTGAAAAGTAAAGCAAGAGAAAGATGTGGATAATTAGCGATGGGCTACATCGAATGAATTGCTATAAAAATCTATCACTGTTATCATTAAAATATCCTAACAATCGCGTTTTGATTTTACATTTCAGTTTATTTTGGTAGTAGGTACGGTGGACAAAAGTTGTTCTCAGGAATTGGCAGAACCATTATTAGTGAATTAATACCTCAAATTGGCTAATGGATAAACTTTCTAAAAAGATACCACTTATTTAAACAAATCACCGAGAAAATGTATGTATTATATTTCTTGTAAATTGGAATTTAACAATTAATATTGTTATAAGCATAATCATAACTTAATAACAATAATAACTCTCCGCCTTGCCATTAATAAGTTCAATTAGGATAGTTTTTCAGGAAAAAATGGAATATCTCAAAGGTGGTACCTCCTACGTATATTATATATCATTGAACTTGTCTTTATATATATAGATATATCCAAATGCGCGCTGTACTATTTGAAATAAGTTGATAATCGCTACCGGTTTAATCAAGAGTGCGATGAAGATGCAAATATTCTTCGGATATACATCATTATTTCGCCCATCAAATCTTCGAGAGATATTTTAATTATTTCCAGAGATACTTTTAATAGGCCAATTATCGTGTATTTCGCTGAAGTGTCACAAGTATATACTGACATTACTGATTCATGTGTCTAATTGTAGATGAGAGGAATCATATCATCTTGCTTCGGCTTGTTTAACCACTATATGATTCGTTTAGAAAGAGCAACGCGTTTGGTAAAGCTCATCATTAGAGTTGGTATTCTGCGCGTCCCGACAGGACTGGATTCATTGTAGTAAATACGTATTATACCGTTGAATGGGCGAAGTTAATATTAGCGGTTACGGCCGATGGGCGACACATGAGTCTCTAATTAGTTTTAGCTCTTACATTGTGTATTAATGTCAAAGATTATTTCAACTATACCTGTTTTACATCGGTAGTTGTTGAACGATCTTTCTTAAGATATAAGAATATATTTTCATCACAGCATACATTCTTAGCCAAGAAAAACGTAGAAATATATGTAAGGCAGCAAAAACAACATTTGCAACAACAGCTATTAAACGTGTTTTATAATGTTTTAAAATAATATGAATTGTTTATCTTATTATTCGTGTTGCGTTATAGTACCGAGTATATATATTTCTATTATGCATCTCCGATCGGCACTCGATGTTAGTATTCCCTTCTTCCGTGGGCTATTTGTTTATGGGTACACATAATTCTGGCGCGACGCATGGAAATGCCAGCTCTACTCATAACGATATATGCAAATATAGGTACGTATATGTAGTTAATGATAAATCAACACTGCTTTTACTTATATCAATCCGTTTAAAGCTTCTACTGAGAACATTTCTGATTTTACTTGAACACCCTCAAGCATTAAGCTAAGGAACAGTGGCGCCTTAAGGGTAGGCACGTATTTCGTCTTAAACCGCCAAATATCTTAAAATAACGTCAACTGTATATTCAAGCAGCTACTTTAAATGTTAAAGGAAATATATTTGCGTGTTTACTTAACTCTTCCAATTGTTTACCGAACGTCTAATACTTCATTGAAACAAAATAGTAATATTGTTGAGTAGAAACCAATTAATCAATGAAGCAACAGAGTATGCCATTTTATAAATGTTCTGTGAACAATTGCAACATCGCATAGGTGACTAAAACATGTAGCATTTACTCTATTTGAAAGCCACTCTTGTTATTAGCAACAAACACCACGTGCAAATGTCTAGTTATTGTAATCGACGTCATTTACGCATACTTTAACAACGTGAGCAATCTAACACCCACAGAAATTCGCGCAAAAAAAGGACTTCATACGTTTTGAAATGAATGCTGCTGCTGATGCCACGTCATCATGCTGCCGTCCGTGCGAAAAACCGTCATTTCGCTAGACCGGAGGCCGAGAACCTTTTTTCTTCCAACATTACATAAGACTAATTATGCAAAATTAATTACCGTTTTTTCGCACTGAGTCCTTTGCTCCATTAAAAATGCCGCTTTTTTGCTGCTTATTACTTTCTGTTTATACTGTTGCGACATCATACTTTTACCTTTGAAGTTTTATTACTGAAAATTAGTGAGTGTTATTTACTCTTACATATCTAATTGTCTAATTCGGTAGGGATATAAAATAAAAAGGAATTAGAGCAATACAAGAATTTTGCAGTTAACATCACATCAAATTTACATACCGTAATTCTACAATATTTGCTACATTTTTTCTAAGCAAGCTATTTACAATCTATGAATGTCACTTGCCTAAAGAAAATCGGATAGAAGGAACTCTGCTCTAATATTCCACCTCTGTCGCTATCTCAAGAGTCACCGCAAAGCTACCCAAAACAATATCCAGACATTCCCAAACCGTTAAAATTCGATCTGCTACATGTACGACAGTAAACAAACATATTTTATAGCTTCGATTCCTAAAAAAAACAGCGAACGCAAACACGAGAATCATTTCCTCTGTCTTTTCCTGTTTCTCCTTCCGCCATTTTTATATTCGCCAAGTGAAAATGGAAATCGGTACTATCGCCCTCGTAAGCGACTGTGTTCGAATAATTCGTGCAACCACGTCCTTATAGATGGGCTACGACATCGTTTAAAAATGAATTTCGAGAAACAGAAAGTAGGTTGGATACTTGGGAGGGTACTTTTTGGCCGGGAATATACGCTGTATCCTTGGTATTGATTGAGAACGTTTAGAGTTATCTTGCAGTGTCTTGTTCCTGTTGTTTTGTGATATGTTGCTATTGATTTGGGCATCTATTTGATGATGCGGAATTATAATTGTTTAGGCAAGCGTAAAGACGAGATTTCTGATCATTGGGAAATTGGTGGGAATGTCAATCGAGATATACGAGGGTGGTTTAAGAATTCCATGCAAAGTTAAAGAGAATAACAAAGAAAAATAATGCTAAAATAGCTTCCTCGTAGTATTGATGGAATGATTCGCTCCAAACGCAACACAAGGAGAGAAAAAATACACTAACTCACGGGCATGTTTCTGCCTACCCGGCGTCATCAGCATGGTTCCGAGAGTATTTTTTAACTCTACCCTCCTGTGTCGTTGTTGCTTCACAGTTAATACCACAACATTTCAAAACGACAAACCAGACATTTCAACTTGCATTTCTCTAATACCAAGAACCGCATACCTACCGTTTGGAAAGCTATTTTAGCATTGTTTTTTTGGTTATTGTACCTAGGCATTTTGTGGTGTGTTAAAGTTAGAGAGGTGCATAAAGTGGAATGATTCACAGAACTGTTTGGTAATGGTCATGTAGGATGACATTTTAAAAAACTATAAGCTACATTGTCACTGGTGATTACTTTTTCTTTAGGAAGAGAATTGTTTTACAATACACATATAGAGTATGGATACTATTAACTATTAAGTGGATTAATCAATTAAACTTATCATTATTGATTCATTACTTAAAAGAAGTTCTTTCTTAAACTAAGGAGGTTATTTTATATATTTCCCATATGCCATGTTTTTTGTCTTTTTTTTTTGTATCTTTTAAGCAATTTGATAAATTGGTAGTTGTATTTAAAAACGTACGTTTTTTAGCTTTTTCCATCTGTCAAAAATTTAGAAATTTTCAAAAAATGCAAATATTTCAAATATGGTTAGAAATAGCAACATAGTTGCTTTATCAAACAAACTTTAAAACCAAGGATTCAAAAATGTAATAATATACAGGATTTTCTATTTAAAATAACAAACTTAACAGCTACTTCTGGTGTAACCGATCTTTGATAATTTAAATATTTTAGTTCAATAGTATATGTAGGTAAGTCTTTAGAATTTTCCAATTTATACTCTTTCAATATCGAATTATACAGTTTCTCTTGAGACAGCCTATACAGTAGTTACAGTTAAAATTATTATTAAAATAGACGAAATCATTGTTCAATGTAAAAAAAATTGAATTGAATTTAAATTTAAACCGACGTGTGTGAAAATTTTAAAGCGGCGAAAACTGAAATTAAAACAAATATATTAAATGATAATAACCGATAGTACAAGGTAGATAATGAAAATAAATCTGAAATAAGTGACTCAATTTTCAATTTAAATTAAAAATGAAGAAGAGGTGTAAAGAAGAGAATAAAAAAAATAATTTTAGACAGAATTATGCATAATTATTGTTGCTGCTGTTATATTGTTCTCGAAGCGTCAGGTTACGGAATACATCTCACACTTCTAGGCATCGATTATTGTGATCATTAGTCAACCCTCCAGAATTTTGGCGAATCCACAAGTGCTGCCAAGCATTGCAATGATACGAAGTCTACAATTTTACGTCCTCATTCAACAAGAAAAAATGAGTCTCGGCCGGATTTAAATATACGTATATTCTCTAAGCGCATAGAATATTCCAGAAAAAATGGAACTTTCGTGAAGTTTATAGAACTTTCTAGTAGCACACTATCGGACATTGTCGAAGTTCCGCGTGTTTCTAAGTAGGTAGGACGGCTACTCTAAATACAGCACCAGTTCGCCGAACCATTTCAGTTCCTAAATCATGATCGCAGAGTAAACATTTGAGAAGAAAAGTTCAAGTGAAAGTGATCAAGCATCGACAAGCATACGATGAAAAGAGACCGCAGTGTGTGCTCTGTTTAAAGGTTCTAGCGCCCGAGTATATGCTCCTACGTAAGCTGAAGCGATATCTCAAGACCAATCATTCTAACATGGTTGAAAAATCCCGCGAATTCTTAGAAAGTTGTAAAATTTACAAAAGCAAAAAAAATGCGTTTACTAAACAAGCCTCAGTACCAACGCACTGCTAGCATCTTTTATGGGTGCATACTGGGCGGCGAAGTGCAAAAACCCTTTCACCATCGCAAAAAATATAAAATTGTTAGGAGAGTGCTGTAGTTCAGCACGTTAAACACAGTGCCATGATCTAATAGTAGCTTCATTTGTCTTTCAAGACTAAGCTATTCTCATCTACTAAATTCAGTATATTTGTTGCACAACTGTATCTAGGCCCAAATCCGGACTGCCAATTAGGAAGTGTACATAAAGATCCTGCAATTGTAATGCTCTACTTTACTAATATTTCACACTCAATCCGACAATTTAAATTTTAGCCTGCTAGTGTAGCTAGTAGCGGTGCGTGACTTTTTAACGAGGAGGGCGCGATTGTAAAAAATATAACAAAATCTTACCTTTAATTTACAATAAGTGCTAAGTAACATCCACACCCAAGCTTCATCCGTTCCTTGCTCACATAATGCAAATTTATCTAAAATTCTAAACAGTAATACGAACACCTTTATTGGTTTTATCCGTCGCTAAATTAGTGTATAACCTCCCTCAGGATCCTACTATAGCATCCCTACACTTTATATCAGTTTACAAATCCATTAATCCGTCGCATTTGACGCTAAATTCCCAACTTTACACCTAATAGGATCCATACTAAGCACCAGACCTTAGCTTCCTATTTACCTACGTCATGTAATTCTAACCTAAACACAACACCGAATTCGCTTCGTTTAACGAGGAGGGCGCGATTGTAAAAAATAAAACAAAATCTTACCTTTAATTTACAATAATCTTTGAAGAAATGCAGAAATTGCTGACAGATTACTAAAAAATACGTGCGCTGCACTAGTAGATATAAGCTGTAACACCGAATGTGTATCTGATGCTTTCCATCTACATATATAAATCTACATCTGACACCAATTTGTTACATTTGTAGTTTCGTCACACAATTTGACTGAAATTTCTATTCTCCAAACAGCAAGCATAGAATCTCAAATTTAATTTTGGATTGTATTTGTTCCTTTAAAAACACTACCATTATTTAAATAATCTCAAAGCGCTATCTCCAAATTATTAGAAAAATCGATTAATTCCAAAAATTTCCCGCGGAACTCGGATTTCCAATGCCATTATGATCTCCAATACCTAGTTCAAAAGCACAAGAAAATTTGATACAACATTTTAAACGTTTTCACACACCGGCCGGTCTTAAACAACCGGAACGCTGTGATTAAATGCTGCGAGATACGTTCAGCCTTTTTTTTATTTAGATGTGAGAGTTGCAGTTTTCACTATTTTCTAATTTAGCTTTTGTCTGTAAAGCTTTTTATTTCGAACGAAGAATGTTCTCAGAACTACAAATAATAATATTACACTGTTAATGTTGTCTTTTGGTTTTTCGGATGCGACTGAGTATTTGCCAACTACAAAACAAAGCCTAGATAAATATTGTCCCCGGTCGAGTCGTCTATCTCCACAGGATGTAACAACTTCTCCGCCGCTATTTCATTTCAACCTATTGTACACTGTACGTAAGTGTAGTTACGTATAAGGAAGCCGCCGGATATTCAAACTGTATTTTCGCAACACCACACCTGGGTGTACGTTTCTCCTGTATTCCGAATCAACGTAGTATATACACACAACAAACGAGTGTAAAAAATGCTTCGCAATATTTCAACCTGATAAATTGCCATTTATTTTGAGCGGAGATTTTCTCTTGGTGTATATAATTCAAAAACTCATTAATCTACTGAAACATTTAACAAGTGCATATTAAAAATTGCTTGTAATCAAAAAGTTAACCTCCTAAACGAGATAAAAATGTAGGGAAATAAACTTACAAAAAAATCAACGCAGAAACCTTTCCCGTTCAATTTTCTAATTTCCCGCGTCGTAAAGGAGGTGCAAATATACAAAACAAGACATTCCATTTCCTAAATTAAAGGTAACGAGCATTAGCGGTCGACGCTGAAACGAACTGGCAGCCAGCGCACAGCATTTCGCGAAAATTGGATCCGCAATTTATATAAATAATTCAGCGCTATCGGGAAAGTTACTGGCGCAACCCACCGGCGGATAATACGATACCCTTCACGAACGATGTCGGACGCTGTACCGGCTCTATTCAGCTTAGAACTACTGCTTCCGTAGCCCGGGTGCGCGACCAAAACTTGGCTCGCTAGCTAGCGCGAAAGTTGGCCGCATGTTAGCGATTTCTCCGGAATAAGATCGGGTTCGCGGATGCGGGATAGATAATGCATGACCTTAATCATTCAATTTGAAGCCGGTAGAATGAAACTTGCAGTCGCTTCTTTGTTTTCCCATCGTGTGAGTTTGAAAAGTAGGGGCGCTTTAGAGTTTTCGTAAATGAATTATTCCCGATTCATAACGAAAATTAATTTGTTGGGAAATTGTTATACTTAGCCGGACCAACTCATCGTAAAGGTGAACTATTATATTGCAGAATGTGCGGCGGAGGTAACAACTAGAGTAGGCCGAGAATACAGAATGTGCAATGTGTTCATTCGATTTCCATACATGATTCGTACATTGATAGGAATCCATATAATTTGTATGTACAGCATATACGAATCATTTCACTTCGTACGTATCCGTCAATTGTATACTGGTATTATACTGATGTAGGTATATGTAATTACGTACAGCTTGTACGTATTATCTACTGTATAACAATATTGTTTCGTTTTATCTTATTTTACGAAAATTTTAATTTTAATTTACTGTTTTTTTTGCAAGGTCTTTAAAATAAAGTGCAAAGAATAATAACATCCAAGCTATCTGCAACTTTTTATCATCTCCAATCGCTAGTACGGCGAGTCATGAATCATCATGAACCGGTCTAAATCTATTGCTACGATACGAATTGTGTCAAATTGTGGTTGACGCGAAATGGCCAAAGCAAGGATATTTTGAGGACGGTTGGCTATAGAAAACCCCAACTGCCCAAAAGAATAAGAAAAGGATAATTGTCTCCTTTATCATTATGAGAACATATATATTGAAATTTTATCGCAGCCAAACAAGCCACGGAAAGTTAGTTCCAAGACAGAAACTTGTTTCCTAAATCTAATTAATGGATCTTTATATCAAAACGACTCGTATTTGCATGCATCAAGATTCAACTGAACCTATCGTTATATAGTAAGCGGTCATTTGCAGTACTGCTACTGACGAGGTAGGTTGTCCTCTTCTTAGTTTACTACTATGCATGGCCAACCTCTATATACTTCTTACTCTCCTACCGTCTTCCCCATCCCATTTCCAAGGACTTCCTCGCAATTTACTGGTAGTAGTGAATACTTTTGGAAGGTATCTTGAATGCTTGTTGAAGCTTTATTTCCCTGCACTTTGTCATATGACGCATTATCTGTTATTAAGATGCTGCACAGTTTTAAGTTTAGAAGTAGCCTTTCCTCCAACTACTTCGCATAACTGAAGAGGTACATTGCAAAACACAGGATTTGCGAAAAAATATTTTATGTAGGACAGTGTGCAGTTAATTTATGGTATTTGTAATAATAATAATGTCGAAATTCGTTTCAGATTTATAGTTATCTGTTTTCAGCTTGAATTAAAACATTAGAGAAGCGATTGGCAGAAATTCATTTTCGACGTTCACAATAATCAAACGTTAACCTCTTCAATTCCATTAAAGAAGCCCGTCATTGAAATTGACCTTCCAGCTATTGCTGCGAGTTATGTGAATTTCATCGAAGAAATTCGATTTTTTACATTATTCTTCTACAACTTTCGGATGCTTCTTTAAAACCAACAATATCTTTAAGCTTTTTCAAAATTACGCTTGCCGTTAGCATATCTCCGTCACAAGAAAATCTAATATTATTCGTTTTAGGAAGTCTTTATCTGCTTCATTAATGTTAGTTATCCATGCTTATAATTTCAGTGTTTTGTACATTAATAGTACCCAACATAGTTTGTGTAAACCTGTTGTATTTCAAAAAATAATGCTAAGATAGCTTATCTTCCTCATGGTATTGATGGAATAATTCACGGCAAACGCAATAAAAGGAGAGAGAAAAAAATACACTAACACACGGACATGTTTCTGCCTACTCGGCGTCATCAGCGTGGTTTCGAGAGTACTTTTCATATCTCTACCTTCTATCGCTGTTGCCTCACAGTTAATACCACAACTTTCAAAACGACAAACTCGACATTTCTTGGCGCCCTCTTGTGCCAAAGAAACGCATGCCTGCCGTTCAGGAAGCAGCGACATAAACCGGGTACTGTTCTCCAAACCATCCCTCGAGCAGTTCACATGACTGCCAAACACGAGATGGCGACGCTGGTGGTGAGGAAGCTAAGCTATCTTAGCATTATTTTTTGGCTATTGTTTCTAGGCATTTTCTGATGTGTTCTGTTCTGTTGTATTTCGTTGAAACTGTAACTATTGAAATTGATATCTACATATGTGCTAAGTAACATCCACACCCAAGCTTCATCCGTTCCTTGCTCACATAATGCAAATTTATCTAAAATTCTAAACAGTAATACGAACACCTTTATTGGTTTTATCCGTCGCTAAATTAGTGTATAACCTCCCTCAGGATCCTACTATAGCATCCCTACACTTTATATCAGTTTACAAATCCATTAATCCGTCGCATTTGACGCTAAGTTCCCAACTTTAAACCTAATAGGATCCATACTAAGCACCAGACCTTAGCTTCCTATTTACCTACGTCATGTAATTCTAACCTAAACACAACACCGAATTCCCTTCGTCTACCCGCATTTGCTTTTCAATAATGAAACCCCCTGTTCGATAGCTGCGTCTATTAAGGGGATAGATCGACGCAGCTATTACACAATATCCGTCTATACGGCGCTCTGAAAGACGATAATTAACAAACCAGAAGGGTTTACTGCAGGCTTCGTAATTTGATTACGAACCGTACGCCATGGCGAGACATCTCGTCGAGGTCGAAGATCGAAATGAATACAGTTTTAAACATAAAGGACATTTAGTGTTGCAAAAACTACTACGTATACGTTGGAACTCATAGGTTAAATTTAGCTGAATAGGGTACTTGGATGAGGGCTATGGTGTACGCTGCTTCGATCCGACGGCATGGAATGACATACGGCACGCTTTTGCGTGCAAATAGTCGAGTTGACGTCCCATTAATGGGATTTTGCATAATGGAACTCGAAGATGAATGCTCAGTGAAGTGACTAATGTTTGCATACGTATAGATGACTACGCTAGTCTTTGAATTGATAAAATTACATTACTTGCGTATATTTTCCTTAAGTAGAAAAGACTATTTAATAAACTCTCTTTTATATGTACATTCTACTTAACAATTTTACAAATTTCATCATCACCATGCTATCAGAATGCTTGTATTCGGGCTTAAATCTTTACATGTATCCTTCACGCTACTGTGGATGTATGCATATGTCCTCCTAAATAAACAATTTTTCTTAATTATACTCCTTTCCTAAACTAATGCAATTACATCTTACGTACAGCATCACCTCTTACATGGATTATAGATCGTAACCTGGAACCGCTCGAAAGGAAAGATACCACCACCAGAGAATTAACGGCCAAATCTTATATTACGACCCTAAATGCTTTTTGGCGCGTTAGCTAATTTCCACGGCGCACAAAGGAGATTTCTCTAGAATTTACTGCTATAAGTTAACGCTTGGCTGAACGCTAGCACAACGAAAAGCACGGAGAAATACAGCTGCTGCACCTTTACATATATATATATATATATACCTATGCATACACGTATATAGTTTAGGGAGAGATATATGAGGCAAGGTGCACTTACCACTACTAAATTCCACATTTTGGCCGCCTCCGCGACCGTAGTGCAGACGGTGCTGCATCCTGCTAGCAACATCAACTTTTGCGGCTGGTTGTAGAGCAGATTGTACATAACGCTGGCACCCAAGCCGGGTTCACACTGCAACAAAAGATCAATATATGTTTTTAAGAAATAAATATATGCTTTCAGAAACGTTTAAGCTACATTTATATCCACCCAAAATATTTATTTCTAAAAATAAAAAATTTGGAAACTCTAAAGATGAAGTAAAACATATATTCATGAATATAACAACTTACACAGATAAAAATACGGTGTCAAACCTGACACCGTTTTGTTTGTTCACTCGCGTCCATTTGCGTAAGTAGTTAGCATTGATGGAGTTAACATTTTTACGGTGTTGCTTCAACACCATCGCGTAGTAGGTGAAGTTGAATAGGAACAATAACTCTCAGTGTTACATGTATTCCGTTTGAGTGAAAAATCCGTCCGTTTCGATGAAAAATCTCTCCGTCTCGATAAAAAATCTCTCAATTTCCGTGAAAAATCTCTCTGTTTCGGTGAGAAATCTATCCGTTTCGTTGAAAAATTTCTTCGTTTCAGTGAAAAATCTCATCGTTTCAGTGAAAAATCTCTCCGTTTCGGTGAAAAATCTCTCCGTCTCGGTGAAAAATGTCTGTTCAGTGAAAAATCTTTACACCTCGGTAAAAAAACCTCTACACCTCGGTGAAAAATCTCTCCGTTTCGATGAAAAAATTCTCCGTTTCCTTGAAGAACCTCTTCGTTTTGGTAAAAATTCTATCCGTTTCTTTAATAATAATAACGAAAACAATCCTTACGTATTTTTGTTTTCAAAAAGCTAGTGAATCTCGATTAGGGCTCAGCATCAAAAGAAAGAGGACACCAGAGAAAAAAAAAAGCAAACCATCCTCAAGACTTGTTGTCCTCAACCAAAGACAAAAAGAAAGCTGAACTCTTCCAAAGCAAAAGTATATTAACAGTAAATAAAAGTAAACACAAAAAAAATAACAATAAATATCGAAAACATTTGACTTATAATAAGAAAGTAGTGGTGATCCAGCAGGTTGATCAAGAAAGACCTCATCATGTATCCAAACTTAGTATCTGGGTTCAAGTTCTGAGGTTGGTCCTTCGAGGGATAGATGTTGTTGGAATAGCCCTTCAATGGTCGAAGCTGTTAAGGATCAGAAAAGAAAAATAAAAGAAAGCGTAGCCTGTTCAGGACTTATTTAAAAGAAAAAAAAGTGAAAAATTGTGATTATTGCAAACGCTAGCTTTCGATACCACGCTGCAAAAAAAAATAACTGGAAAACCAATTATATGACGGGTGAGTTCACGTACGTGGAATGTTCTTATTTGAATAAATTTAATATAAAACAAATCTAATTTGGATAACAGTGTATAGCCAACAAAAAATTCTATTTACATCAATAAAATAAATGTGCTAAATACGACAAGAATCCAAACAATAAGTCGTGTAAATAATAAAACCCATTGGATATAGCGAAAATCATTTCACCACTTGTCTATTATATTAATTACATTGATATCGATTTCTTAGTCCGCTATCTCAATCCATTCCTTCTATTTTGATGGTTTATTCTGATAAATACCACTTGCTCAGCAGATTCGCCTAATTAGATGCACAGTGCCTATCAGTGCTGAATGGAAACTACCTATATTCCTACACCTTTCCTCATTGTTAGATTCTCCAGAAAAAAATCGTCAAATGCATAACGGTATATAATTAAAGCTGTTTTATTATGCATATTTTATGAATATTTTAATTGTGTTTCTAACAAAGAAATAACTATCCAAAGCATAAAATATTCAGCATTATAGATATAAAATTATATCCATTTAACTCCTTAAGGATAAACTAAAATGAAAGATTTCACCGTTTGCGATATTAAAAGAAGGAAATACTAGCTAGTTAGTTACTTTCCATCGCAACGGTGTAATTATGCGACGATTTAACTAAATTGCGGGGTATATTTACATTATTACGGAGAACTTTAACACCGTCCAATTTTTACTCCGAGAAATTTTTATTTGTGTACAATTTGTTCTGCGTCTCTAAACGCCAAATGAGAAACAGTTGTATATATGTATATAGTGAGACCATGCGTTAAACTTACTAATAGTTTTTCTACTATCTCCCTTAAGTCCTAGGGGGGATGTAAAGAGACCCAAAATGCCTGAAGGGATTTGTTAAGGAGGCAGGCATACATATATTTCGGTTACATCCAATTCCACCAACCCTACCTAATGCTGTCACGAACTTTAATTGTATTAAATGATATAATACGAAGAGATGGGTCAAATGTGAATAATATGTATATTCTACAAGACATGTACATACATATACGAAGTGATTCTAAATACATGCGACAAACTCTAGGCGCTCATTCCTTGGATCATAAAAGTTCATGATTACTTTGATCATAGAAGCTTATATGAATATATGTTCAAAACAGCATAGTTATAAAAGCAAAGGGTGTTTAATGGTAAATAAATAATCTAATATCTAGCTGGCACTGCAAAAGCAACCGTTTGTTTGTCATTTAAATATTATGCATAAATATAGCTAATCTGTCTCTTCTGCATCCTTCTAGCATGCAAAAGATTTTTCAATGAACGACAAAATATATCACATTTGCATATATTATGGTCTTTCAGGAGTTTCAGAAGCATATAATGATCAAAACCTAAGCATGAATAAACTTGAAATTTCCGAAACCAAAGAAATTTTAAAAAGTTTGCCTGGACTGCTTCAGAATGCATGACATATGCAGTGAGCAAGGGTTCCATATTAATAAGCCATATTCCAGTCAGGACGTCACTAGACTATCAAAAAGAAGTAGAAAGATTAATACAGTCGTAGCTATAGCACACAAATGACAGAAAACTATGAAATAATACAGCAAAATCCCTAGAACTTGTGCAACACGATAACATACTAGGATCAATGCGGTAATCATAGCAGATAGGTAGTACCTTACGAGTAGAACACAAAACCCTACATTTGCAGACATTCAGGTCAAAGTTGTTAATCCTACACTATTCGAGTAGCAAGTCAATATTTAACTGCAGGTTATCATAGTCCTCGATACAAGTCGCCGTGGAAAACAATTTGAAGACTCCGGGAACACAATTCTGACTATTCGGCAAATCGTTGACAAACAAGAAAAAATCATGGTCCCAAGATAGGAGCCTGGTGCAAACCTCATCTAATGATTGTGTTAACTGACATGAACCTATTATAGGTAACATAAAAATACCCCACACAGATAAGAGTGCACTAACCTGAACAAAACATCATTCAAACCCCAACAACGCAGTTTATGCAATAGAAGACCCTCTCATCATTCTTGCTTTTCAAACAAAAATGTTAAAATCACCAATGATTAATAATTTCTTAGTGAATAGGTGATATTGAACAAAATAATCAATTAATATTAATATTACAACACAAACGTAAAAATTACGATAATTAGTTAGAGAATGTGCTACCTACAATATCACAAATATTCAATCCAGCAATGAGTTCAGACAAATCCAGCTTCTAAGCCTTGTGGGCTAAAAAGTACGCCTCCTTCACGAGTAACCTCCATCGTTTCGCAATTACAATCACACCTAGCAACTGCATAACTAAGAAGAAAGCATTCAGCGTCATAGTTTGGGGACAACCAAGTCTCACTTAAAGCTCTAAAGTACAGCTTTACTAACACTCGAAGCAAACTCATTTAATTGTCCACGAATGCGATACACAGTTTGATAGTAACAAATGAAACTTCCACCGCTGGACTAAATTAATATTTTCCTACATACATACAATCAGTTTCGCCGTTATCTAAACTAATCTTAAAGGAATTTCCATATTTATTGTATTCGTCTGTTTGGTAGGCATTTCATCCACCTTAAGAATAGTTTCCTATAAATATTATTATTCCCGTGCCTACCTATTGAAATTCCATAAGTTATAATATTGTTTTTCCCCTGCATGCTGTCTTCATGAACTATACTTCCAAAATAAAAACGTAGGCTTCCACGGGCAGAGTCGGTTGAAACTAAACGTGTTTCGGGTTTGAACCGTGACATGTCGTTGGTTAAAATAAAACTCGACATTTCGCCCACAATCGTATGGGGCTTCTTCAGAAGAGTGATGGCAACAGTTAGCACGGTAACTCAACGTGTGAACCACGCCAGAGGCGAAACTAACTGAGCGGGAAGCACTTGATCACGGTAACTCAGCATGTGAACCATGCCAGAGGCGAAAACCAACTGCGAAGAACCCGGGTAGCAGCACGCTTTTATGCCGGCGGTGGGTGGGACCTGTCGTTGATTGGTTAGGTGTGACGGCCACGGTTGGGCGGATTTGAGTAGTTACAGATGACGGGTCTCCATATGCCTGGGAGAGGGTAACCTGTGTCCCTATTGATATTCTTAGGATGTTTAAAGATGTCTAGGGACTCCATAATTTTCCGATTGTAATAGTGAGAAGAATTACAAAATAATGAAGTTGCACTGAAAAATATCTGGTGGCCAGTGTCTAGATGATGTTCAGCGATAGCCGAATTCGTTAGAAGGCGCATTCTAACGCAACGTTCGTGTTCTGCGAGTTTTGACAGAGCGTCCCGTTTCGCCGATATACACCATACCATAGCAACAAGGGATTCTAGGGGATTGAAGATCGTTTGGATGTTTTGTTTTTTCAAAATTTTACAGATTCTGTCCGCTACCTTGTGGATATAGGGAAGATAAGCGGTAGCAAGATTGGTGGTAGTGTTTTCGATCGTTGTTTTACTGGTTGGATGAAGATATTTGTTGATGACTATATTGATATCCTTGTTATGAAAACCATTGTTGCGGAGGGTCTTTCGTACGTGATTCAGTTCGGTGGGAAGGTTGTTGGGTTCAGAGACTGTCACCGCTCGGTGAACCAAGGAGTTGATCACTGAGAACTTATGTGCTGGATGTGTGATAGAGTGACCTATATTTCCAAATATGTTAAGCAACAAATTCTCAGGTTGAGTCTCCACCTAAACAAGACGCGTTTTAATGTTCTTTAGCAATTTTAATTTGGAAACTGTCTTATTGCAAGAATTACAAAAAAATGTCACGCCTTTTCTACGTTAGAGAGTTATACGTTTCACATCATCTACATAGATATAGATAAAGATCAGATGCTAAGTTACAAGTATTATATTCTTTTGTTTTGCACGTACTCGACGATAGATTTACAGAAAAACGAAGCGTAGCTGACCTCCGTCGGAATGTATAAGCTTTTTAGAGCTTCTCATAATCTCAGAAGCCTTTAGGTGTAAAGTGTTAATTGCTAATTGTTCCCCAGCTGCGAATGGTGACTCGGACCCGCTAAAAGAATTTGATCCTAGCAGAACTCTAGCACACAGCTCCTAACTCTACTCAGTTAGGCGCAGGTCCTACTACCGAGCCGTTAATAATAATAAAGGCTGATAATGTGGTCGTTCTATTTTAACACTTCGTCAGCAAGAATAGTAAATACTTGCACGAGGATGTAAGTTTAATAATATTGTCATTTAAAACGCAATTATTTACAATGTGTTTGAGCAACTTGTTACATGGTAACCAATGATAAAGTTGAGCGTATACTACATTAGAAATATGAGAGAATGGGGAGATCATTGAGAAAGGCCTTTCTTGATTGTACATATTGAGGAAGAACATTAGTGAAACGATTTTGGAGAAAACCGTGTTCATGATGGATTCACAAATTGTAGAAATCGTAGGCGATAGGCCGATAGTTATCTACATCTTTATGTAAAGGCTTTAGCTTAGCCAGCTTTATAGGTGTGGGAAATATACTTTTACTAAACGAAAAGTTTATTTAGTAAGTTAAAGGAGCCGAGAGATGAGATAAGAACAGAAAATTAAGAGAACTAGAAAAGACTTAATCAAAGACTGCAATTTTTTCAGATCAAAAAACAAGATAATAATAATAATCTCTATTCATGCTAATACACACGGTGTTTGCACAGTTCGGAAAGCAAAAAGCAAGATGCAAATAAAATGGATCTACCTGAAAGTAAGTAGATCTTTAAAATTGTACCTTGAAATCTCGTGGACAGATCAAAAGGCCTTGTAACTCGTTGGAAATTTTTAAGGTTGGTCGGTAAAACTTTTTATAGTAAAATAATTCGTCCATCTCTACTTCTGTTCAAGCGATGATGAGATACTTGATGTTACCCAATAAGGTGGGTAACCGTGGTAGTTACTATTTATATTGTAATTTTAAAAAAAAAATGTTATTTAATGAAAGTAGTACGTTCCAAGATGTATACGCTGGGTGTTGTTAATATCTGAAAACACTTAAAAGCATCTCTGCTATCGGCTGTGTAATCAAGACCCGCAATTAATCTCCATAGTTCATAACAGAAAGGAAAAAAACGAAGCAAATGGTTTTAAGGTACTTTTGTGACAACGTCGCCCTTAAAGATCTTAAAAATAAATTGGTCAACAAACGTATGCATAATTTGTCAATATGATACCCGAACCGCGTAATCCTTTATCGTTTGATATTTGCCCGTCTTCACCAACCGCTTAGTGAAACGAGAAGTTTAAAAAACATACGGCTGATAACGCTTAACCCCGCAGAGTTAGAACCAAAAATGAAAGAAATTATAGTAAATGAAATCGAGGGATACCGTGCTATAAACACCAGAAAAATTGCTTCTGCCGATTTTCCGCAAATATTAGTTTTGTATCAAGGGATGGAAGATAAAATCGAAGAAAACGTTCGTTCAAAGTTTTTGGCACAACTGCTCCACACCGATGAAACTTCTTTCTCAAAAAATGCTATTATTAATTACCCTAATAATCACATGGGCCGGAGCTAATTCGTACAGAACATTGAATAGCCGTCATCAACACAAATTCTCTATCAGTGTGTGGATCGGAATTGTTGGCGGTCACTTGATAGGTCCAATTTGCTATAAGATTAAATGGAGCAATGTAGGTACCATAATTATTTTTGAAGACAAGCGACCACTGCTGTTGGAAGAAATTCTATACCTATTGAAGCTACAAATGTATTTTATGCACGATGGTGCACCACCACATTTTAATTTAATTGCTGGAGAATTTTTTAAAGGTGCGCAATTAATGGGTATTAATGGGCGTATGCCAAGAAGATCCGTAAATGTCGCGTTCTCGGTCTCTGGATTTGAACTCTTTAGATATCTCTTCCCGGTGGTCACCTTAAATCGCTAGCTTAGAAGTCCTATGCGACTCTTATTAAAAATGTTGGTAAAAGTTCGCATTGCAATTGGCGGTATTTCCAACAATGACTATAAGTGCATTTTGTTTATCACTTACGATGTATTACTACGTTTAAACTGCTAATTTATTATTAAACACTCTTTGTTTTAATAACTAAACCGTTTTGGGGATACGTTCATAAGAACTTTGATGATCAAAACTCTCCAAGGAATCAGCCTTTAAATTTGTCGCATAAATTTAGAATCACTTTGTACATTTGTGCATAGAAACTAGAGAATTCATTTTTTCTGATGGTTGTTTATGTAGTAGTAAAAAAAAATTGTTCCTTATTTTTTCCCATCCGTTAAAATTGTTTCAGCCACCAGAATTCAGGCACATACATTGCAATTTTCAGTAGAGAAATTGTGATGTCTATTATTTTTGCGATTACCATCAAGATGAAAACAGTTTTTTATATTTCAACAGTTACCTGTAGGTGCTTGAACGTTAGTAATCTTATAACAAAATCTGATTACAACTAATCAATTTCGTATCAACCTAACATCTCCCGAAACTGAATTTACTTGAAAATATCTCGCTACATACGTCTCTGTATGAAAATCAATACCTTAAATTTGTCCTCCAATACATAAAATCGACTATGTCGGTTCAGTTTTTCCTATCCTTTTGCAGATCTATTTTGTTTTGTTCGAGATACACTCGAAAAAAATCGCTTGCTTTTGTTCTATTTCGTCATCTTTAAGAACATGAAATGTTCCCCTCGAGCAACGCCATCAATAAAAATATAACTCGCATACTCCATTCTCTTTCCAACGGAGAAAATATTCGTCGGTACCAATTCCCGGAGACGCGAAAAAAATGATTTATTAACCGATTCGAGGGAGTTATTTTGGGTGAAGAACAAAGAGGGATGGCTGTTAAATTTGTAGCACAACCGCAAAAACTTGGAAAAACGAATCTTTACTCAATACCAATTCCTTTCATCCATAAAGTGCAGGAAAAATGTAGGCAAAAAATATGTATCTACAAGACGTTGGTATTAACAACATTTCTCCCTGAAATTTTTTCTATACTTTTTTATATCTTTCCAATATAAATCGCAAAAAAAGCTCAATGCTTCGCATTACTATATTTTTTCGTTTTCTATGGAATTCATCGATGCGAAAGCGCCTCCAATTCTCTCAGTACCGTTCCACCCTCCTAAACGCCAAACCTCAAACTTTCTATTTAAATTCCGAGCGCTTCCAGATTCCAGTCGGCCAGGTCGGGAGGGCATTTATCAAAGTCTGGACAGGCTTGGTGAAGCGAATCGAAGCTGGAATAAGAGCCTACCATCTTTGGTATATGTAAACCTCCGGCTATCAAAGCGTGTCTTGGCTACAGTTGCTCCAGTCGTGACGACTTCGCTAAGGGGATTGTAAGTGAAAGACGCTATGTATATACTAATGTTAATCGAAATTGTACCAGTTAAACAAGGTGTTAACAACCCTTTCGACCCACTATCTTTTTAATTTGTAAATGGAAACGTACGCTTTCCAAATACTCCAACAAGGAAATGCCTTTTCCTAAACTCATCATCAATAAATTCATGACTAAGATCCTAATTAGATTATTTGTACCCTCCAATCAAGTTCAAACTGTCACCATACTTTTGCCAAAGCTTTCTTCTACTCAAAATCTAACGTTTCACGGCGCGCTGTCCCACGTGTCGTATCGTTTAATTTTGAACCTATCGGTGAAGTCGGTGAAGGGGTAAGGAGAAGGAAGAGGGGACACAGTCGAGTCACAAACGGGATTAAATTTTATGTATAATCAATGACACTTCAGATACAGAAGAGGATACCGGTGTGTGTGTGTGCCGAAAATAAATGTAAAATCGATACAGTCGGGTCTCTACGAAACTATTACGTACACTATGGGTAATAGAAATTGCCAGTATGCAGGATATATTATGCCCGGGGGAAACTTAGAAAAGGATAAGAATATTTGAATCTGTTTTTAAATTCTCAACACAATTTTGGAAAGGCCGAAGAAACCGTAACCTTTCCAAACGAGCGATGAACAGTTCCGAAATTACCCAATTGGTGTCTCCAATTGGCCCCCAAAATTGGGAAGTTACCTATGATACTATGTGGCATTTGTGTATAATGAAATAAAAGCCACGGAACATAAAATCAAAAATTTAGGCCACCAATCAGCGTAATACTTTAATTCTTCGGAACCTATTCCAAGTCAAACTTAAAATAAGCATACTCGCATATCTTTGTTAATTGCCATAATCTGTTACACTGTCCAGGCTTAATCACCTGTACAATTACGACAATTAGATTTATAACAGCCATCGTTTCCCTCTCCATAATGTCGACGTATAAGGCAAGAAATAAGTTAAATATATCTGCACGTTTGTTCGATACAAAACCGCCCACATTAACAACCTGTGACTGCGTTCAATCGTGACGAATTTATCTTTTCTTCGTAAATACGAATACGTCCGTAGGTCTGGATTTAGAATAGTACACACGCAACTTTGTGCAAATATCCTAGAAACGGAACTAATTCAATGTAGCGGAAAATCCAATGTATTTAGATGAATTGGATTCAATTTATAACCTAATAACAGTGGCGAAAACACTAAAAAAATACACATTGAGAATTCAGTTATTCATTCAAAGAAAATGAATAAATCTGCCAAACTTGCTAAAGTTGTTGATTTTGAAAAGAAAAGGTATAAAGGCAGAAATCCAAAACTTTTCAGAAAAATTTTGCAGCTTCTGAATGTAGAGCAAAAAAAATATTTAGATAAGATTGTCATCTCCATGACCATTTTAAAGAAGAGAGTCGTAAACATAATTCAAAGAAAGTCGAACGTTGTTATCCGATTTTTATTTGTATATGTATGACATAACAAAATTCCCCTCGTACATTATTTTAATTATAAGCTTCAAGTGTCAGTTTGTTGTTATCCTATTGAACAGAGTAATTTAACATCTATTACTTATATTTTCTTTGTTAATATTAAAAGATGCTATACATTTAGTGGCGGGGTTAGAAGCGGGCGAGCAGAGCAAGAACAAATGTTAGCACTAACCCCTAACGTCCGTCTATGGTGTTAGCGTATGTGTTGCTTAGCTACAGAAATTCTAAAACCCAAATATACCGTCCTCTAAGAAAGACGTTACTCTTTTCTTTCATATACCTAATTTTTAAGTATTCAAAGTTCAAACCCTTATTTAAAAAAATTTCTTTAATTCCTAAGATATTTAGACCGAGTGGTAAAACAATTAAGCTGTCTGAATGTAAATCATTCTAGCTGTTAGCGACGCAAGCTAAAGAAACTAATTTACTGTATACAAGAATGATGTTTGTGTGCGCATCAGTATCGTATTAATACAAAGATAAATCGCCCATGTGTAAATAAAGATTGTCTGGAAAATTCTTAAAATCTGTGGAAAGTCATCGAACCTATCGAAAGCGCTAGAATATTGTAGGAAGGTCATCGAAGTCAGTGCACACTAGGGCCTGCTGAAATGTTGGTTTCGTATGCGACTGCTGGCAACACATTTGCATAGAATATTCTCTAACGTCTTCAGATCTTCTTGACATAGACGACAGATTTAATATTTATCTTCCCCTAGTTTCAATAAGTGATATTTTAGAGCTACATAATCTGTCAGAACTCCTGCCAGTAATCTAGGGTCTCCTTTGTTGAACCAGAGCGCTATTTTTGCTGTCTTTGGCGAGTCTGATACGAGTGCTTTCGCGTGCTTGTGTCCTGGAACACTTTCTCAGTGCAAGGCTCCTCGATTGTCCTACCATATCTTTGATGCTTGTTTTATATGGCTCTTTTAGAACATATAATTCTTCAATCAGACCATGGCATAACTCGCGCTAGAGGTCTCCATTTTTGACAATTTTGACGATGCGAATGACGTTTAACATATATTAAATATCAATTAAATGTTATTCTGACATATGTAGTAGATATTTACGAGCTACTTAAATACTGTGTTGCCAACAGAAAAAATAAATTGATATCAACATTACTAATGATACCAGATTCAACAATTTCAGTACTAGGTGGTGCTATCGTAGCATCCGGATTTTTAAAAGGAGATTAGCAGGGTTTAACAAAGTGCATCTGGTATCTCTAACTGTTCCTTGCCCAACCTTGGGATTTGGGTTTTTATCTAGTTAATTTCCATAGCGACCGTTAGTGGGCTGAAGATTTTTCTTCCTCGCGCGATTAGATATGTACAAGACTCCAACAAACATTTTCATACAACATTTGGGCTGGCACTCTTAGCGATTATTTAATAGTACCAATGTTTTTATTAGATAGATTAAATGCAGCAAATTGCGGACCCAACTGAGGACGTTTCGTTGTAAACACGGCATTTACGCATGACAGTGCTCCACTACATTACAGCCTTGTTGGTAGCAGGACTTATAATTTTTTAAGTCGTTGGATTGGCAGAGATGAGCCAGTTGCATGGCCTCCGCGTTCTCAAGATTGTAATCCGTTAGTTTTTTTATGGAACCACCTAAAGAATCTTCTTTACTCTATGCAGATTCTTACCTTGGTTCTCCGTAAACAAATACAACATAGTTTTGACAATAATTACTTAATTGTAAAAATCTTATCATTTAACGGTGCTGTGTTATCTTTTTTTTTATATTTTTGGGATATTTTTTCCTTGTTAATGCCCAAAGAAAATAAAATAAATATAAAATAAAATATAGTCCGCAATAGCCCCAGATTTCTTGTGCAAGTCTAACTACTAATGGTTCGACAATGCAAGGCCTGTGTTGCTGCTGAAGAAAAGCATTTCCAGTAACATATTCACACAACTATGTTGAGAGAGCAATCACAGCAAGAAGTTTTCATTTTAAAAGACTTAATTGGAGACGTAAAAACCAGAATCTACGAAGCGATAAAGTATTGAGTTTTCCATAGTTTCCATTATATTTTAAAATACATTGAAATACTTTCTATTTCCAACCAAATACAAGACATTCAAAACAAAAATTGACGTGTTGTTTGTTTCCCCAGCGTTTGTTTTTTTTCCGATCGATGAAACTGCCTCCATTTCCGGAATAAAATAACAATATTTACATCCGGATATTACCGTCTGCAAATCGGCACCGATCGTAATTTTATTGCAGTCCCGCATATTCCATACTTCATGCTTTCGACGCTGGAAGGGTAAATAAGCGGAGCAACACCGGAAGCGCTTAGCCTTTTTATTAGCGCTACAGTGAACATCCATTACGACGCCCGTTTGGGTTATATTGGTACAAGAGATGATGTCTTATTCTTCAATGCGATGCGTTCCAAGGGGGTGTAAAATTGTTTCGCATCAGCATTGAAAAAAAAAAAAACAATTTTTAAATTAGATTAAAAATTCATATTTTCTATTTTTCGAACAGCAAGCCTTGTCTGAGCTCTTGAGATCCATTTACTTAGTTCTTTCAAAAATCGTTGAATGGTTGAAACCCTGCATACATTAATCATTTTCTGGGCCTTCACCGCTATTTTCTTTTTAATTTCAATGGTTTCATGTTGGCAAATACATTCTCTTTTACATCCTTGTTGACACTTCTGACTACTTCTGACGGTTTCAACTCTTTACCAAGAATTTGCATTTATTCAAATGCGGTTCGCCGGAAAGCATGCCGTGCCGAGGGGTCATGAGTATGACAGCTAAAAACCCTGCTCTACACGACAGGAATTAAGGTCGCTTTCGTAGAGGGAAAAAATAACGAACTTCTGGGCGAAGAATCAGGATCCCGAAAAAAAGCTAGCTTCCGTCAACTCGTAGCTGGGCAAAATTAAATTAAAAGTGATAAAGTTGAACGTAAGTAGTGAAATATACAAATTGCCACGATGAATTCTGCCCATTTAACGAGTCCACTAATTAGTTCTAAAGGAAGCGAAAGTGATGGAAAATTACTTCTGTCAGAGGGATGGTTTGAATAAATCTATATCGTCTATTCTTTTTTTTTCCTCGAGTATTTGGGAGAAATATTAAGGTAAGATTATCGTTTCGATGTATTTTTTCGAGCGTAGAAATCGAGTGTTATCCTGTGAAAGATTGTGCACAAGCTGACTGGAAATCATAACCAATTGTTCGCCATACTATAATGTCTATAGTAGACATTGCCTCACTCTCCTCTTCATTGTCTATTACAGAGTTAGTTGGAGCTGCAAGATTAGCCGTTGTGCTACTAGTCTTATTATGTCCCAATGATTCAACATTTAGATTACTGTACTTCTGTATCTGACAATCAACTTTCCTCCAACGTTCGAATCAATCCTTCTAAGAATCTGATGTTCAAAATTCTCTAGTTCTCTAGTAAACAACTCCCCGTTCTAGCAAAACCTAATCACCTCCCCGCCAACGGACACAAAAACCGGATTGTGGTCCAACGACAAGTTGAACACCGTCTCTACCGTTAACCCCAGCGAGAGATTCCTATTATTAGTAACATAAGCTCCCAATATACTACGACTCTTCTTATTATTTCCTGTTCTGATGATTGTACGTTGTAATTTATTTTTCTGCTTTTATTTATTTTTCGCTCTGTAGAAGTGTTTGAATATTATTCATTGTAATGAAAAGGAGAATAACAGTAGCCTGCTGAGCAAGTAACTAATGTTGAACACTTTTCCACGGCAGGCAATTTTTCTTTGAAAATTGCAGTTAGAATCAAAATTTCCTGATGATTATTTTTAGTATGTGGAGATACACAGAGATACCACAAAATGATGACAAGAATTTTCCCAAAACTATGTGAAATATACTAAAATAGCAACCTTTACTCGTTTTTTTAATTCTAATGTACACAATCTGCCGCAAAGTTTCAATGTCACAATACACCATAACTGTAGGTAGAGACCAGGAATATGTTTCTTGCAACATAGCTATTCGTATAATTTTGCACAGACTACAACATGGTAACTACTCAAACACGACAAGATAACCCTATCTAGATTATTCAAGCTTCAAAAGTAATGTGCACATCCATAAAACAGCCGACTATAATAAAACTTACCAAAGAAATGTCTTTTAAAGCCATGAAAGAAAAAACAATTACACCTCGAATATTGCTCGAAATGAAATATACCTTCAGAACTTCTTTTTTATGGACGCCTATCTAATTCCATTACCCCAATTGTGCGCACCAGACTTTCCCCGTATTAATAAATTTATAACCTTTTCTTTATTACCAAACTTTTCTCTTCCCATACCCTCCATACCCGCCAAGAACGTCGTACATCATCCTCCCATCCTTCGCTGGGTGAAAGAAACCTCCAATAAGCAGCCTCACATATCACAAGTTCTCAACGGCAATAATCATTTTTTATATTGGCATCTTCTCCTACAACTGCGCGTTGAGAAGCGTTGCCAACAAGGGAAACGGGGTAAAAACTTTTTAACTTAAAGGAAATATCTGCACAAGGGTTACGGTACAACAACAGAATACAAAGTGCACACTTGTTTTTTTCTAATAATAACCATAAAAGAAAAATGCAGACATTTGTCCCTAAATAGGAAGCGACATAAAAACTCTGATCAAACTCAAGCAAATATTGATAATTTTCATGTCTAAATGTTCGCAATAGAAATTCTGACATCGAAGAAACGTTTACTCTAGCCAGGCATTACAATACACATCCCATCATTCTATATTCGACCGCCTATATGAAAGGGTCAGAACTACGAGCCATGGATACTTCTTAAAGAGATAAAATTATATTAATTCCTGGCGTAGTAACCATTAAGATGCCTGAAACTGTCCAGAGGAGATGACTGTTGAGATTGCGATTAGACATTGTGGGCTAAAGGAGCACTTCTACAATATAGGATTAGCCGAAGACCTGTCATGCAAATAGTGGAGAGACCATACTACGTACAGTAGTTACATCTTGCCGCGATTGTAGCAATTGCTCTGGACAACCTATGCTAAGGCAGTGGGTTTGTTAGTGGTTTGTAGGGTTCTCCGGCATAGAGACGATGCACAACGGGCTTATTTGGGGCCTAAATGTTGAGAAATCCGTCTTACCCTCTCGTTATCGATAATCATAACCATCATTCTTTCGGTACCTGCACGTTACGAGTTATATCAACTCAAACTAATGATTCTGAAAACACCTATAGAAGGAACAAAGCAATGATTTCTTTTAGACGTCTTTGCGTTAGCAGCAAATTTGAAAAGCAAACTCAAGGAATAAAGGAAAGTTTTAAAAAGGTCTAAAACGGTTTCCGTCATCGTCATATTTACCTAAAGACTTCTTCTTCCTTCTATTCCCTCTTTTTGGACGAAATTCCATATTTGAAATTTGGGAAACATTCTTTTGTTGACTTTCTTCAGCCCGGCAGTAAGACAGGGTGCGAGATTTTACTGGCGGGCATTTTTCTACCAATATAATTCGAAAAGTATTGATTTTGCGATGGCAGCGAGGCTGAACGTTGCTGAAGGAAGTGGAAAGGAATGGTTTGGTTGGAAGTAATAAGTTCTAAACGTCGCCTTTCAGTCATTCCCGCTTCATTATTTGTTTTTGATTATGCTCGGAGGTATAAAATGAATTTAGAGAAAAAAAGAAAACGGGAACAGGCAAAGGCGTAAATTAAGGAAGAGGGCAGATAAATATCTCGGAAACTAAATTAAATTTCTCCAGCGCGCGAAGAATTTCCGGAAAGAAGTAAGGGGTGTGTGATATACCATCACTATCATCATGTCGTCACCAGTAATTAATTTTACGCGCTTATATCCGCGAAATTTTTCTTTCTTTTGCGAGAGATAGACAGAAGCGCATTAATTTTAATTAGCTGAGTTTATTTGCTTTTCTAAGATTGATGTTCCGAAAAGTCGTATAAGAAGCTTATTGGAGATTACTCGACATTCCAGAGATCTAAATTAATAAAATATAAAGTTTACTGACTTAAAAAAAAACTTCACGACAGAAAATTTACAATAATAGCTAATAAATACGATTACGATACCACTACTCGACCAAGATAGTAACTATTTTCCAATTATAAGTTTTACAGAAAACCAATCTTGCTGTCAACAGCAGATACAAATTTCATATTTCTTACGCTGTACTTACTGGTAAGCACTAGTTAGTTCTGGTAATTACTGATAATTTTTTTGTTTCTTGTTGCAAATTGTTTTTAGTTTTTGTCGCCTCATAATTGCTTGTATCAAATACAATCCAGGATACGGAATTTTTATTCTTGAAAGAGGCGCTACATTATCTTTAACAACTAGGCAATTATGCAGTGCTGTTATTTTACTATGCAATAATCCAGCCAAAAGCATTATGCGTGTATGTCGGTAACTAAGCAGCACACGTTTATATGGTTTATGATTACTTTGACATTATGTCAATAAGTAAGAGGCGTCCTCTTCTACAAAATAAAAATTAAAATTTAAACTTAAGTAAAGTTAAAAACAACGGCTGGAATGTGTGGTAGAAATTGTCAGATTCTACCTATCATTTTAACTTAACTAATTCGTGTCGGTGCAGCTGGCCATTAGTGATTACATACTGAAAGATTTGCAAATACCCCAACAATAGCATCAATCTACGCTTAGGTCGCTCACTTCAACTCAGCCTCCTAATCAATCCCTCTAAGACTCTCATATTCGAAATTCTCTAGTTCCCTATAATAAACGGCTTCCCGTTTCAGCAAAACTTAGTCATCTCCCCGCCAACCATTAACCGGATCGTGATCCGACCACAAGTTGAACACCGTCTCTACCGTTAACCCCAGCCAGATATTCCTATTAATAACTTGAGCTCCCAATAGATTATGCGACTGTTTTTTATTATTTCTTGTTTTGATGATCGTACGTTGACCCACATAATTTAACTCCTAGTTGGATATGTATGTAGTATCACTGAGCAAGCAACTGAATATGTGTAAATGGAACGTTACCAGCGTCAAAATGATTATATGATGATTTTGATTCAATAACTATTCAGTTAATAGGGTATAAAGAGGACGCTTAAGTCGCGTTGACACTAACTTAATTTATCATAATTCATATGATTAAAAAAGTTCCAACTGTAGGAACACAACGTTTATTGGAAAAAAATATTGTAAAGGTATTTCTTTATAAAACGTTTGTAAAAGTTTCGGATACAATGAATAAACCAGTAATTGCCACAACCTTTTCTTAAAGATGTTTAGTACCTAAATACTAGAACTAATAATTTAAATCACTTCTATTTTAATTCACATATCAAAATGTCCACTCTCACGGACTTTCGGATAAAGTAAAAATAACATTAAATCGGAAGGGTTAATTCATCCAAATTTTCTTCGGTAACTTAATAATTCCGTAATAAGAAACTATGGTCAACCAAAGTACTCCTGTAATCCCAAATGAAAAAATCGTTTGATAATAAATCTGGCGACGTAGCTGGCCCAGATTTTATAGTAGTAGCTTCTCACTTCTACTGTGGAGACGAATCACTATCATATTAATAAATGGGATTTTGACTAGCAGCTTGTTGAATTAATTTCAAACAAGTATTGATAATTTTGAATCATATAACTCTTAGATTTTTCAAATTTAAGAATATTTCTCACACCGGAATATGACATTTTAAAGATTAATGCTATCTGACTGAGCTGAAAGTGTTTTCTTCCACATAGTCATTTACCACTGCCTCTCTTATTTAGTTTAAAACGACTAACAACGATTTGGAATAGATCTACTTGGATATTCAATAAAAATTCATACCAACTTCTTAAGTGCACATTTTAAGGAGTAATAGAATGTTAAAGCCATAGAGATCTAAGTAATGTATTTAAATATCTAATGTTACGTTTTTTAATTTTAAATTTGTCCATATAATTTGTAAGTAGTTATCATAAATGAGTACACCCGAACTTCATAATAATGAATTTCTAGAGCAATTACTTGTAGGGTTATTGTCTTTTATCGTTATAAAGATTTATCTTGGACTGCAGCTGACTTCGATAAGCAATAATTTACAAATAGAGGTGATCAATAAGAGGTGGGTATATACATACAGCAATATGCATATTTTAGATTGAATCACGAACATTACTGTGATTAAAACAATCACCTCTAGAATCAAGATAGGGATTAATAGAATCGTATAACGACGTCGGCATATATGACGTAAATGTAAAAGGCAAAAGGAAATACTGCATTTTTTTGTTTTCCTAATCCAAAACGTGATTCCACTAGATGAAGAAATTATTGCTTATGCCGATGAAAATAACAGACTCTGAAGTGGGCTTTATGGGCTTTATTATATATAATGATTTACTTAATGTGTTTGGAGATATTCACCTCGCAACAGAAAGCAGAGGACAAGAAGACAGGAAGAAGTGTGAAGAGAAAGGAGTAGTAATGAGATCAATAGTTTCTCATTTAAATAGTCGCTATCGGGTGAATTTGATTGATTTCAATCCTATATAGTAATACATGGTGATTATAAATTTATCGTGGTCTAGCAGAGCAACCTTATAAATGTTGTTATATTAAATCCTCGAGAAGCTAAACGCGCCCAGGAAGTTTCATGACGTGTTCTCGAAATATTTCTGCTTTTTAGAGCTCCTAGTATTCTGTAATCGAATAATAATCGCGAATTTTGAAATAAAATGATAAAGTCTAAGAAATATATAAGCGACCGAAGCGAATGTGCACGGAAAGCCGAAAGGCAGCCAAAGCCAAAGAAGTGTGGAGAAAGCCTATCAGGATCAGGAGTAACATACTTACTACTTCGATGCAACAAATTAGCATAAATAAATGAAGTAAAAGCTTACAGTTTGTTCAGCTTATGAAAAATCGTGCTCATCAGTTTGACAAGAATCCTCCATATGCAAATAGAAGGTAGTAGGAAAGATCATAAAGAAAATGACAAAAAATGGGTGATTTCACTTTGCACAGATTACTTAAAACCGATTCAAAATCCACAGAAACCCATCGATTATAAATGAATGTAATGACGTTAACGAAGGTTTATCTCGACAAACGAAAAAGTTGAACATTACTTGAGGAAAAGAAACCCTCAACAACTATTAATTCAACAGTAATTTTTCAAGTAATATTTTGGCAGACACAAACAGTTTCCGTAGGTCTAATAATGTTATATATATTTTTGTTCTAAATCAACATTCTCAACGACTATGCATATTTTAGCTTACAGTACAGAGATGTACTATCAAAGTATCTAAGCAGCCGATCTTTTAATACCTCTTCAAACACTTTCGTGAGCACAGGGAATATAAATAGAGGTCCGTAATATCCAAGATAAGTTTTGCTTCCTCTTTTATATATTGCCATAACCATAGTTACTTTCAGTTCACCGGAAAAGGCGCAGTCACGTATACATCTGTTTAAAGGGCGAGATGATGATTCAACAAGAAAGGAAGTTATAAACATCACGGTAAGCGATGGCATTTAAAGTAGTAGAGCTGCTAAAATCAAAATAGCCGGCAAAAATTTTGTATATTCCAGGTACAAAGTTAAGTATTGACAGACTCATTTATTTACCAATATCAGTATCGATTCGAATACACCGTTGTGATACCCCATCCGAAATTTATATGCAATAATGCAATTTTCATGATCACTACCACTTATGGTACGTGAAATATTTTTACAACAATAATGAAAATAATAATAATAATGCATATTTACTTGGAGTAATAAAAAGATTGCACCAAAACGTCACAAAAAGCAAATGAAAACTGTCTATGACAATAGAAAGGAACATTCTAGACAAACAAAATCTGGCACTACTAACTATTATTAGTCAGGTACCTGTTAGTCAGGTACCTGTGTAGACGGCAAAAGTAGGTACTTGTAAATATCTTTTTTCGGTAGTAGGCACAGAACAGGCATTCTAGAATTCGAGCTTTTTTTTCACGTCATTCGGTTATAGCTGAAAATGAGAATTGACGCATCCTCGAAACAACTGTCCCAGATTAATTAATGAAACTTGTGTGATGCGGAGTATACCGATGCTTTAGTGCTGTTTGCCAATATGGAAGTAGGTATATATTGTCACATACGTTAATATCTCCTTTCTTATGTATTGCCAGAATATTTGAAAGTTTCCATTCAGATGGAAAATACCACCTAAAGATCTATGAAACACATATCGCACTAAGATCGCTAGTTCCTCTATAGTCTAGTATAAAATTGTTTGTTTCGTCACTTCAACTATATATTTCCGAAGTATAGCACCAATAATAAATAAGAATGAAATGCAAGTATAAGAGATGCCATTTCAATAACCAAACATTTCGTTAAACATCTTCAAACTTTAATGATATCACTTTATGGATTAAAACTTCCTTCCCCCGTCTCCTCGCTTCTGAAACAATTTAGATTTAATTCGATCTCAGAGGCTCCAACCTCGAACATTTCTCCCCCAAAAATAAAAGCCATCATTCAAAGAATAAATCTTTCTGTTCTACCTTCCTATTTCTCTTCTTCCCTTAGCTCGACATCCAATCAAGAAACGAAATTACTAATTTGCCGTCGCCAGGATCAAAGCGAGCGGATTTCGAACGGACCACGTCATTCTCCTTGCCTACGGGAAAATTTAATATTAATTATGTCATCATCAACTTCGTGTAATTCAATAAAATTTTGCGGTTCCTCCAGAGGCCTGCGTACCTAGAATTTACCCTCAACTGGCGACCTTAACGTTGTTAATCGACGTTTTTAGTTCGCAAAATAGAAGCGAAAATTGCTGTCCGTGGTAGATAGGACTAACAGGGTAGACTATAGAGTCATAGAATGTGAAAATAAACAAAGGGCATTAAAAAACAAACAGAACACATTAGAAAATGCCTAGAAACGATAACCAAAAGAATAATGCTAAAATAGCTTCTTCGTGGTATTGATGGAATAATTCACGGCAAATGCAACAAAAGGAGAGAAAAAATACACTATCCACGGACATGTTTTTACCTAGCCGTCATCATCAGCGTGGTTCCGAGAGTATTTTTCACTTTTTTTTTATTTTACTCTACCCTCTATCGCTGTTGCCTCACAGTCAATGCCACAACATTTCAAAACGACAAACTAAACATTTCTTGGCGCCCTCAAGCGACTAGAAAGCAGCGACATAAACCGGGTATTGTAATTTCTAAAAATGTATTTTTTGTTACTATTAAATAGTAATATTAAAATCAAATATTGAATATAATGCAGATTTTATTATTAATTTAGAAGAGATGCAAAAGCTTAGGATAAATACACTATTAACAAATTCATTAAATTAGAAAAAAAAAAACGATAAATAAAAATAATTTATTTCAGTTAGAGAGTGAAAAAACAAACTACACATAATTAATTTTAAGTATACTTCTTCTATAATATATTGATATATATTATATGGATATTGAATATTAATAAGGGCACCTATTCCATTCGGGAATGGAAGATTTTGTCGGCTTGTGTTTAATACACGTTTATAGCAATTTTATATAACACATACCGAATAAGTATTACCCAGCTTGATAGCTTCTTAGTTCCAAGCTCTGAAAATGAATAGAATCCACATGTTTCTATGGTGTTTTCAACTACACACCCAACACATAATTTCGATTATGAAAAGTAATAAAATACACTTAAACTAGGAAACACTAATGTCAGTTTAAAAAAATACCTATCTTACGTTATTAACAGGTTTGTATTTACAGCCAAAGGCAACAAAGTCAATAACATACATCACTCTGCAAATAAATGTTGTTATATCTGTATTGCACATAAAAAGACGATAAAAAAAGAAACCTGAAATACTATCAAATAGTAAACATTTGTATAATTATTGACCTTTACCAGATGCGCTGATAGTGAACTTGTAGAAACGAGTGCGCACTCATTGGCGGCGATGATATACTTTGAAAGTGGTCGGACATACCCGAAGTCGGGTTGAATTGATGATGGCGAATCGATGGCGTGCTTTGTTATGTTCGACGAGTATTAATAGATTTCTTAACCAATTTTCGACATTAGAATACACTGGCACTATTATTAAATGTAGTGTTAGCAATATCAACATTTTACCGTACAGTGTTTTTGTTTGTAAATGACATTTTAATAGCAAACAGCACCTGTTAAATGCGAAACGTGATGTACCATATTTTAAATTTCTATATGACTTTATTTCGATGTTAAATGTGTGTAACATTCCACAAAATAGTGTAGACAATGAAGAATTTCGAAAGTTTTGAAAGAAATACATTCCGGAATATAGATTGCTAATAAGAAGTTAGATACAGTTTAATTTATGATGAAAAACACAAAATTACGTATCAAATCAAGGCAAAGTTCAAAAAAATAAAGAAAATATGGTTGGCGATGGGAACAACGGATGCAAGAAAGAACTGGTTAGTGCACACTTTAAAAAGCGATGTGGCATCCATGATTCTTCTTTCACGTAGTACATTATTATAGAAGACAAACGCGGAAACGATAGCAGAAACTATAATAAATACCTTTGGGAAGTTCAATATATCGGTAAGTCAACTTGTAATGTTGGTTACCGATAGCGGTTCAAACACGGGTAAACCTAGAAAGTTACTAAAGCAATCTCATCCTCAATAGCTCCATGTAACCTGTTTGCTCTATGCATGTCATCTTGTGCTGAATTTATTAGAAACAGTTATCCAAAAGCAGATCAATTAATAGTTTCTACCAAGAAAGTTTTTATTAAATCTCCAAACCACACTCGTGAGTTTAAACAGGCTTGTCCCGGCATTCCCCGGGCCACCACACCTGGCTTCAAGCTATTTTATATTATAAGGAATTTGTGCACATTATTAAACCTTATATCTTAAATTTAAATCCGCAAGAAGCCCCGGCAATTTCAGTAAGCCATCGGCTGGTATCAGATACCGAAATCCAGTCAAATAGAGGAAATTTCGGAAAATTGTTCAATTCTTTTAGATACTATTTCCAAATTAGAGAACACGTAGCTTTCATTACATGAAGCGCTAAATATAGTAGATGACCTCAAAGCCTCGTTAGGAAACGTATCAGATAATGTAGGAAGGTTAACAACCGAGAAATTATGTGCGGTTATAAAGAATCTTGATTTTCAAACTGCAGGGCGTATAGGCAAGAGTTCAAGTGAAAACCAAAAGTGTGAATGCAATGCGAATGACCTTTTTAAGTTCGCGAACATCACATCATTAGTCATAGAACGCTCATTTTCCAAATACACTAACATATTTTCACTTCGCCGGAGGAGTATCACTGAGTCATTGATGGAAGCCTACTGCGAATTTTTGCGGCAGCCTACGTCAACAACACAATCAAACTAAAATAGTAAGTAATTACAAACATTATTTTTAATAGGTTTTTTTAAGGTTCAATAAGATATCGCTGATAATTCTGAAAACACGTAGAATGTCATATTACATTTTTGATAAATCATTCGCATAACCCATCCAAACCTAAAAAGTTCATAGCTCAAGAAAAAGACGCAGAAAGAGACAGACTAATTTTAACTCATAAAACACACGAGATAAAATCCAAAATGACGTTTGTTTAGATAGGAACCATAACCTACCGCGATGTGATGTCACCAGAACGATGGCGAATTATAATTTACATTAAGGATAAAATCACTTCATGAAGGTATACTTGTTTCAGCTTGTAATTTATCGTTTTCTATAAAACTAAACGTACGTTAACAGTTTCATCGGAAATTACGAAATTTAAAGATTCAGTCAATTATTGCCTCGACTATCCCTGCCTTCAGAAATTCTTTAGAACTTCACCAAACAAAATAGGAGATCGCCTGGGGAAAAATCTTGCTTATCATGAATTCGCTCAGTTTAAACGAATTTTAAACACCCACCATCGTCACATCCTACCTGTCCGAAATCTTTCTCCCATCTCGCTGATCTTGCGTTATTAAAATTCTTTTTTGTTCATAAAAACAAGTTGTTAGGAAGGTTAACGTTAACGGTTAACGTAAATTGAATTTTTGAGAAATTCAGGATTATGCCAAGGATTTAACGGATAAGCCAAACCCTTTTTGATTAACTTTTCTTACCTGAACGTTGGGAGGATCGCATTTGGAATGGTTAAGTTAGTATCAGACACTATACTCGGGCAGGATGGAATTGTATAGGATGATAATTTAATTAAAATTTTTGGAGATGCCGTATGACTGAAAACGGATAATAACTAAAAAAAGATAATTTATGCGATTGCTTTTGTTTAAAAATAAAGAGAAAAATGCAACGACTGATCCTATACTATCAGTAAATTCATTTAAATTTAGGAAAACATTGAAGTTATACTAAACATACCGAATTTAATATTGGCTCATTTGACAACTACGCCCAATAAGATTTAAAAAACACAATAAGTTAAATTCAAAGAAAGCAAAACTTGTAGAACCAACATGCTGATAAATATATCCCTGTAAGCGTCTAGATATACTTCTAATAGGGCTATCAATTTCCTCTTCACTCATGCGAAAATAAGTGTCAAGATCAGCGAGACCAGGGAAACAATCACACACTGGATTCCTTTAGAAAACTTCAAGCTTGCCGAGCAGGGACATGGGGTACTGAATTTAAGCGTAGCGGAACAGCCGTCTTTGATGAGGAGCGGTCACGTCGTCCCATTGAGACAATTACGCGCGATATGATTAATAAAGTTCATGATATCATATTAGCAGGCGACCCGGTGAAGATTAAAAAGATTGTTATCATGGTAATTATTTCAATTGAACGTGTGTCCTTCACAAGCAACTAAGTATGAATAAGTTACCAGCGAGATGGGTGCCACGTCTGCTGACAATTGATCAAAAACCAAATCGCGTGATAACTTCAAAGCAAACAGTTCAAATGCATCACTACACGCCAAAAATTAAAGGTTAGCCAGCAAAATGGATTTTTTCCAATGAACGTGCACCAAAGAAGGCGAAGACGATTCGATGCTGAACTAAAGAGATGGAGACCCTATCTATCGAAGAAAAAAATTCTGTACCATCATGATAATGCCCCGGCCCAAACGTCGACAATTGAAACGGCAAAACTAGTCCAATTACGAAACGAATTGGTGCCCCGTCCATCATCCAGCTAAATTTGGTCCTCTATGGCTAAACTTGAGCTCTAGGAAAAGCGGTTTACGTTAAATGAAGAGGCCATTGTCGAAACAAATGCATGTATAGAACTATAAGGAGATCATATCAAGAAACACGTTTACTAAACGCGTTGTCTATACCATGAATCTTAGAATGCGAGCAACGTAATATGTAACAAGAAGTCGTAAATCTTATCGTTTATCTCAATATCGCCTGACTCTGTAGCATCCATCATGTAAAAGCAAAAGAACAATGTAGAACCGATTTAGAAAAGTCCACCTGTAACAGTATATCATGCACTAGCTACTCTTCTAGTGCTGAGAAATCTGTAAGTAAAGTAAAAAATCGTAACAGCTCATTTTCCCGTTTTGTCCGTTCACGCGTGATAGCAACGAAATAGTGTAAACCTTCCTGTTGTTTCTCTAGCAGATCTTTTAGCCTCTGAGTCCAACAACTCCACGCTTTCGAATTTTGTTAATTGAGTGAACTGCTTGGACAAATTATTTTTGTATGACAAATAGATTTTATATTATGTTCATATTAGGAATGGTAATGTTACAGCTATCGTCTCAGAGGTTATCTTTTATCAGCGTCTTCCACACATCTCATCTAGTGACTTCAGTTTGCCCATTTATCCGATGTAAACATCCACCTAGTAGTTGAGAGCTCGATTTCTAAAACAACATTCCTTTTTCTCACAAGTTTCAATATAAATTTAGCTATATCAAAGTGAAATTTATAGTACCAGTTTGTAATTCAAGATCAATATATTTTTAAATAGTAAAATCATCAAAAGTAGTTATGGAAATAAAACAATCGCCAACCTGGCATGAAATAACGGTTTTATAATTGACTGTGACTCTATTTGTTATCTGAGTAACTTGTGTCCGAGTATATCTCTAACCGAAAGGTGTTAAAGTGAAGAATTGAAATTAGAATTCAAAGTATGAATTGTATTAGTCAGAAGTAGCTGGTAAT
>LR736924.1:737329-816456 GCA_902654985.2 Oryctes borbonicus | reverse complement strand
CAGTCTTTAGAAATCTTCTGAAGAAGTTGACAGGATGGTCAGCGAAACGTCAAGTAAAATATTAACTACGCGACATCACCCGAAAGACATTTCTACTATGGATTACGGTCGTGAAAGCCTGCACTCAAGCCTTTTGTTGGTTCCAACTCCTATTATGGTCTATGGTCTCTTTTAATTTCTGTCACTTTAATAAATAAAGCACGTTTATTCACGACACGTTCACTCTATGTACTTTAATCCCTAGTTCCTTACCAACCTCACTAATGTTGCCAACCGAAAAGTAAGCGGCAAATTTAAATTTTGAATCATGAATACTACAAAATATCTTTTATTTCTGTGTAAAATCAATAGAATTATTAATTATTTCTAAACATCTAATTGCACTTAACCTAAATCGTGCTTACTTAAGTAATTTGAAACAATGTACGTCTACCAATAATTATTACTTCATTTATTTCATAACTTGCAACCCATAAACCAATAACATTGACTAAACAATTGCAATCGATTCTCTTGTTTTACCTTACCACATCTTATTCGTTGCTTATACAGTACGTTTAAAAATAACAATGCTAACAGCAATATCGCAATAAATTTTCGTTGCACAATCTACGGTAATTCAACAATCGCTAACGACGTATGGCAAAAAAAAAACAAATTAAAAAAAAGTGCACGCTTTAAATCCGAGTAGGCTACGTTTCGAATGGTTTCTATCTGTTTTTTGTTACATTAATGAAAACGTTGCCGCACCTGAGTTTGTTCCACTTATTTTTATTTGACGGCAGATACTTACAACACGTACAAGTACATAGTATTAAAAGCTTTAATCGACATTCATTACATTCACTTTACACCAAAAAAAAGGAGGCGATGTAGTTTGGTTGTTGCGAAATTGTTTGTTCCAAATGCATCTAGAAAAAAAAAAATTGTTTTGGGGTTTTTGGGGTATCGTATTTTCTTATTTACTTTAAAATATCGAACGGTTTATGGTTACATATAATTTTCTTTATTTATTTATGAGAAATGTTTTATTATATGTATTACATTTTAACGTGTATTCTACCCATTCAGAAAGGGGGACGTTAATATTTCTAGGAACTGCGAAATCGCTATTTTTAGGTCATCTAGTGTAGAACATAACCCACGTTACCGTCTTATGCTTTATACTGCAATAAATCTATCGCATGTAAATACATTTATGTATGTTCTGAAGTAGGTCAGCCTTGTTATTTAGCAGATCTCCATACTTATGTATTTCCTTGCGCGTATTATATACAATTTCGTACTGTTTGATGAATACATTTTTTTTTTCGAAACGGGAAAGCAAGTTTAAAAAATAGCAATAATATTTGGCCTACTACATTTTTTTTTTTTATAATTTTTATAATATTGTCATATTTGTCATATTTTATTATAACTGCGTATAGAGCGCAACATGTCGATTGCTTAACAGTAGCGTCACTGCGTTGGGTTAATTGGGGAAATAAACGTGCGCGATATTTAGAACAAAAACCAATAAAAGGATTTATGACAACGCAAACAATTTATCGAATTTGCTCAGATGGCTGAAAAGAAATCCGGAAGTGAGGCCTTCAACACCTGTATCATAGCGACCCGTCCGTTGCGTCTTTGAATTTGTATAACGGATCTTCCGCAACACTATTATTAAAAAGGTGGCGTAATCTAGAAAAATCGACATTTTCATGTAATATAGTATAAAATTTTTCTCTGACTCAAACGCTTTATTCGTCATCTAAAATATGTACCCACAACCGTTCGCACGTTTGCGGACTTGGTAGTTCTCACGTTGGATTAAATTTTTTAATTTAAATCTTTCTATTAATAATTCTAGAATGTCACCGAATAATTTTGATCCATCCTCCTTGTGAGGAAATTTTCCGATGAAATGGTATAACTCTGTACCTGATCTTTGAATGTAGGACTTTTCCCTTCTTTTGTGTAAATTTTCTTTTACCTTTTAACTTATTTTGACTTCAAATTTGGCTGATGATCATGAATATTTAACTTAATCTACTTCTAAAACTAAATTTTTAGACGAGTCTAATTTCAGGATTTCATTTTTAAAAACAAAATTAACGCTAGACAAAAAAGTTGAGCACTTACATTAGCAACATATACGAATTATATATAATATTTAATTTAGGTATTGAATATATCAACATTCAGGTGATTAAATTAATCGAAAACACGCCTCAAACTACTCCAAATTTTACACTAATTAAGTTTCTATTATTAGTAAATAATCATGAATAATGACGTCATTTTTCCGACTTTCACACCTTAACTAATTACGCATATAGCATATCGTTCGTCATCGGATATGATTGCGCGTTGCATGCGATTAATATTAATTAATTTAACACTTTTCGAGGTAGTGTGATTAAAGGCTACGCAGTAACATTTGAAACAATTTATCCATACTTGAGGATAATAACATATAAAAAAAAGAAAGGGAGTAAAAATCTTTCACGTCAACGAAATTTGCTTTTCATATCTTATTCTCCAAACTATACGTCACGCCACATTGAGGGTACAGATATGAATCTGTCGAAATTTTAGGACGTTATTCCGGCCACAAAGGAAATACGCACGCGAAATATCTGCTATGTATGTGTCTGGGCAATAATCGTTGTTTGTATGTATTGATATCTATCTGCGAACTTCTCTCCTTCATGTTCCACCATTTTATCTGGACGTATTTCCTTCCGCTTGCAGTGAATTGTGTAAAGTAATACAAATATTATCTATTACATTATGTAGAGTACGTCTTTTTTTATAGATGCCTTGTAGGAAATAGCCTGTGTGAAAAGTCGTTATTGGAGTTTGAAATAAAATCATTCTGCGGATGGCAAATGTCTTTGTCGCTTGTTTCTGTCCAGTATTGATTTGCCTTGCACTTGTTTTTTCAAGGTGATTTTATACCCATAGAAAAAACGTTCTTTTATTATGGCTGCGTTAATTATTCATCGTTTAAGGTTACATTGTTATTTGATTTAAGAATATCATATCCTTTTATTTACATTATTATATTTAAGAATACACTATGTACACTGCCGTTCAAAGAAGTTCGGTCGGTTGGTAAAATACATGAAAAGGTTACAGAAACAAACGAAACTAAAAACAAAATGCAATTTTATTGTATGTACAGGTAAAAAAGACAAAAATAAATAAATAAAAAGTTATTCTGGCCTAATATAACATACTGAACATTATATTTTTTTTTCATCGAAAAACCCTCCTTTGCTGTTAATCACCGCTCGAACTATTCTAGGCATTATTTCGATAAGTTTTGTTAAAACGGATTGTGGAATATCAATCCATTCGTGTTGCAGAATATTCCGTAAATGTTCTTGTGAAGTTGGGCATATTTTTCGGATCCTCCTGTCCAGTTCATCCCACAACAACTCTATCGGGTTCAAATCTGGGCTTTGTGGGGGCCATGTCATTACTTTCAGGGTGTGCTGTTCTTCTTGCTCCTTTAGATAGTTCTTACACACTAACGCAGTGTGTTTTGGGTCGTTGTCATGCATGAATGTAAAGTTGCGGCCTATTATACGCAATCCTGATGGCACTGCATGATTCTGGAGTATTGCAAAATAATTTTCCTACCTCATTACGCCCTGCACTCTGCATAAATCTCCCGTCCCAGCAAAGGAGAAACGTCCCCACACTAACACAGAACTACGCCCTTGCTTCACTGTAGGCACAATGCAGTTCGGGATTACTTTTCGGTTGTAGATCTTCGGACATAAATTCGTCGATTTTGCCCAAAAACCTCAAACTTTGACTCGTCACTCCAAAGCACGTGTTTCCAATCATCTAACGACCAATCTAGATGAGAACGGGTCCACTGTAGCCGTTTTGCTCCGTTGCCCCGACGTAATAAGGGTTTTCGAATGGCAATGCGTCCATGAAGGTCCGCTTATTGACGTCGACGTTTTACCGTACTCGCCGAAACTTGTTCTTCACGGCCGCGATTGACTTCGGCTGCTATTTGTGGCGCTGTTAATTTTCCATTGCGTTTGCTTAATAATACAATTCTTCAGCTTTTGTTGTGTTCCTAGATGCTCCGGGACTAACACGATTTTCTATAGTTCCAGTTGTCCGATGTTGCTTTATGATGTCATTTACTGTTGAACTTCTCACATTTATTTTTTCGGCAATTTGTCGCCCAGAATATCCTTCTTCAAACAGCGCAATAATGCGTGAACGTTTTTCTACGCTGGTAGGCTTGCCACGTGCCATTTTGAAGTAAATTTTCTTAAAACTTTCGCGCAAAAACGACAGATGCACACCAACACACGTTTAACAGTAAAATGAAGCAAATTTATATCTTTACGCCCGTGACAAATAAACAAGAGTGATACTGCGGTATATTCCCTAAACGTATTGTTCGTTAATAATCCCCAAACGATCCGTTTCGAAAGATCGGCACTTCCGAGAAATTCTTGGAATGATAATAAAAGGGACTTTATTGTGGTCGTCGCAATATTTCTACTTTACATAATAATTTATGGCTTTAATCCCTTAGAAAAGAGTGTATGTATATAAATTCAAAGGAAAGCGTGTAGAATAACACTGTATGAACGCTCATGTAATATCAGCATTCAACTATTAACATTCAACATTCTTATGCATATCAATAAAATATGAATACTTATTATTAAGCAAATATGTCCGTTATTAGTGCTACACGCGTTGCATATTTATAGCAACTTTATGAAGGAATTTGTGACATTTTGCTTTGGATAAAGAGTAAAGAAAATAATGCTTTGGTAGAACAAACGAGAACGTAAGTATTATGAATATCACGATGCATAGCAAACTACAAGAAAAAATTAAAGACTCGGGTGGGTATCCTTTCTAATAAAGAGCCGGAAACTTTTGAATAATGGAAATTCTTTAATGGACAATAATCGTGAAAATCGAAAATCCCCAAACCGCATCGTTACTTATATTTTCATACGTTTTTAGCTGCCACAATTATTTCTATCCACTTTTGATGCATTTAAAGGAATGAAACGCTTCGAAGAATTCGAAGACAATACTCGAACAGACGCATATAATTCACTTTAACGTCACTGTATACTCATACTGGTGGCGCCAACTTCGATAAGTTCATTATTCATCTATGTGGGTTGTAGCTGGTAAAAGAATCGAATTAACTTCCTCGTCTTGTCGCAGATCTACATAATATTAGCATATTTATATTCGATACATCTTGTAACAATTGTCACTTTCGCTTCAATAATTTTTTCAATTTACTTCTTTCAGTTTCAAGTGTTAAGGTCATCGATTTAGAAATATTTTTAAGGGCTAAACCGAATTAAGTAGGTCGTAGACTTTTCGCAATAATTTACGTACGGTCTGCGACGAACAAAAGGCTTAGGTTCCCAAATTTCATGCTCCGGCGATTTCAACATACCAGACGCCAATTAAATGGGATCGTTTCGTTATGCGTTTCCTTCGACGCCATCATGTGTATAATAATCGGAGATAAATGCATTTGTTCTTCGAGCATCCGTGGGAAAGAACTGCTTCGTATAGGAGACCCGACAACTTTTGATTTAGAGATTATTTTATTTATTGCTAATAAAGGAGGCGGTTATGTATAATTCTTGCGACTTTATAAAATCGCAATGAATTAATGACTCATTCATTGCGTTAATTTTTCGCTCAAAGAAATACTAAAATTACTGGATGTTTTCCTATTAATATTATTTTAAAGTCTCTCTTTTGATTCTATGGTTCACGTTTTAAAATATTCCATTTTTAAAATCAATAAAACGTGGAAGGAAATTTTTTATTTGGTTATTGTTTTAATGAGAATACATTGCTTATTTCTGACATTTTTGGGTTTGTATTTACTGGTCTAAGAACCATGCTTACTATTAGATATGGTTTTGCTGGTATATCTGGGTGTAAAGCATCAATAACAACGGTTGCTACGGTTACATCTACTACAATCATTGTTTCGCCTGAGTTAATCCAAAAATAATCCTTTTCTACATTAAATTTACCAACTTTCAACCTAATAAAAGAAAACAAAAATGAATTCTGACAATGACGATGTCTAAACGAAAAGAGAGAAACGTCGTATTAGGATAAAATCAATCTTAAACATAAGAAAATAATTTTTTTAAATTTATTTTTGTATTAAACAGGGGAAAGTTAACACTAAGCAAAAGGTAGACTACAAAAAATAGAAATAAAAAAAAAACAGACGTAACCCAACGGTAAACGGTATGTTAACCCTCCAGGTTTTTGCTTTACACTCCGTCCGCTCGGAATAGCAAGTAAAAGAACAATGAACGCGGCTTTACTCGCTCCTGACCGACCATCTCCAGCACCTTTATAAAATCCATCTCTGGCAAGCAAGGTCGACGGCATTTTCCTTGATGTAAAGTTTGTACAGGAGAGGCAAACGTAACAGTAGCAGTAGTGGAATAGTCAATAATGTACGCTGTGTATACGTAGAACGAGAGTAGTTTTCTTTGTTTTCTCCTCTTTTTTTTTTGTTCCTAAAACACAGATGGGACGCTGCGATAAAGGTTAGATGACGTGGAGGAGATTAATTCCTTTGTGTTTAGAACCAAGAAGTATCGCGGTCGATCTGAAGGATAAAAATTGAACCAAATGACTCATTAACGATAGGGGAAGCAAAGTAATTGCGTTTAATTGGTCGATTGCGTTGGGTATAATTGTTTAATGCCATTACCTTCGATGGATTTTATATTTTTCTTATGAATTTTTTCTTATGTTCTTATGAATTATTATTAATAACACTCTCCTTACGCGCACGGAATAAATCTACATATTACATACTTTTCTAATGTAAGAAGCTAGGACACTTTCTCTTCAGGATATGAACATGGAAATACGACATAATCAACGCTTACATTTCTAATAATTACACCTCCATTAAGTATAGATTATCATTGATCGAATGATAGGTAATGATACAACAAAAAGAAATATTTAATTGGCGTCCCAAATTACGGTTGGGAACCGTTAAATTCGAAAAGCTATACTTATTCCGCAACATGTAACTCAAACGTGCAAACGTAACGTGGATTGTAGCGGTACAAATGGTAATTTATTGCGATATTCTAATGGCAAATTTGTGTCAATTGTAGCAGACATGTACGCGAACCATTTGTCGCTTTATTAGGGGCACGTTTTCTAAATTTAGAAAACTGTAACGACAAGCATAAATATTACCGGTATTAAACTTGTACGATAAGGTTGTAAAACGGAGTAAACGAGTTAGAAAATTATGTATTTCTGGTATTGTTTTCACTTCGAGTAGGAACGAATAAACAGGAATTATTAGACTGTACTTGTTATTGTAAACACGACTTTTTTTTTATTTATTTCTAAATATTTATTAGAATAAAGATAGATACTTACACTGCCGTTCAGTGAAGTTTGGTCATACAATAAAAATCTATTATATCACACTGTATACAATTATTAATACATAAAATTAGAAGAATATTAAGCATACACTCTTTTCTAAGGGATTAAAGCTATAAATTATTATGTAAAGTAGAAATATTGCGACTACCACAATAAAGTCCCTTTTATTATCATTCCAAGAATTTCTCGGAAGTGCCGATCTTTTGAAACGGATCGTCTGGGGATTATTAACGAACAATACATTTAGGAAATATACCGCAGTACCACTCTTGTTTATTTATCGCAGGCGTAAAGATATAAATTTGCTTCGTTTTACTGTTAGACGTGTGTTGGTGTGCATCTGGCCTTTTTTGCGCGAAAGTTTTAAGAAAATTTACTTCAAAATGGCACGTGGCAAGCCTACCAGCGTAGAAAAACGTTCACGCATTATTACGCTGTTTGAAGAAGGATATTCGAGGCGACAAATTGCCGAAAAAATAAATATGAGAAGTTCAACAGTAAATGACATCGTAAAGCGATATCGGACAACTGGAACTATAGAAAATCGTGTTCGTCCCGGAGCATCTAGGAAAACAACAAAAGCTGGAGATTTGAGAATTGTATCATTAAGCAAACGCAATAGAAAATTAACAGCGCCACAAATAGCAGCCGAAGTCCATCGCAGCCGTGAGGAACAAGTTTCGGCGAGTACGGTAAAACCTCGACTTCAACAAGCGGACCTTCATAGACGCTTTGCCATTCGAAAATCCTTATTACATCGGGGCAACAGAGCAAAACGGCTACAGTGAGCCCGTTCTCATCTAGATTGGTCGTTAGATGATTGGAAACACGTGCTTTGGAGTAACGAGTCAAAGTTTGAGGTTTTTGGGCAAAATCGATGAGTTTATGTCCGAAGATCTAAAACCAAAAAGTGATCCCGAACTGCATTGTGCCAACAGTGAAGCAATGGCGTAGTTCTGTGTTAGTGTGGGGATGTTTCTCCTTTGCTGGGACGGGAGATTTATGCAGAGTGCAGGGTGTAACGAGGAAGGAAAATTATTATGCAATACTCCAGAATCATGCAGTGCCATCAGGATTGCGTATAATAGGTCGTAACTTTACATTCATGCATGACAACGACCCAAAACACACTGCGTTAGTGTGTAAGAACTATCTAAAGGAGCAAGAAGAACAGCACACCCTGAAAGTAATGACATGGCCCCCACAGAGCCCAGATTTGAACCCTATAGAGTTGTTATGGGATGAACTGGACAGCAGGATCCGAAAAATATGCCCAACTTCACAAGAACATTTACGGAATATTCTGGAACATGAATGGATTAATATTCCACAATCCGTTTTAACAAAACTTATCGAAAGAATGCCTAGAATAATTCGAGCGGTGATTAACAGCAAAGGAGGTTTCTCCGATGAAAAAAAAAATACGATGTTCAGTATGTTATATTAGGCCAGAATAACTTTTTATTTATTTATTTTTGTCTTTTTTTACCTGTACACACAATAAAATTGCATTTTGTTTTTAGTTTCGTTTGTTTCTGTAACCTTTTCATGTTTTTTACTAACCGACCGAACTTCTCTGAACGGCGGTGTACAGTGAAGAAAATATAACCCATAATCACTTTGCCAGAACTTTGTGTAAATTCGAACTTATCTGTTTGCTTACAACACAAACAAATTGATTACGTGATATAACTTGCTTATCGTTCATATTAAATTTCCCTTATACGTCCACGGCCGTAGCAAACATATCAGTTTTAACTTCCGCGATCATTAAAATTCTACGCGTGCACGTACGTCGAATTTGAAATAGAACGTATGAAAATCCTTCGATGGTCATTAAAACAGAAGAAATGATAAAAAAGAAACAATCGTCCTTGTAGGAATTGCGACCGTTACTTGGGTGTTTTCGTTTCAAGTGCAGAAATAACTCCTAAAGAAAGAAGTAAAAAAGATTTCAGCCGTCTGCTTATCCCCTGCGAACTAAGCTGAATTTATAGACGTCCTGTTGCATTCCTCTCATAGCTTTTCTTATTGGTTTTCTTTGCTTTTTTTTTTTAACGAGGTTGATCCTAAGTATATTTTTCGCAATTTGGATGGTATCCAAAGGCTCCAGATTTTCAATTTTAAGTAAGGAAAAATTAATAAGTAAAATTCAAATATTACGTTTTACTTTTTTTTTGATTGGATGATTTTTTTGATACGTGTGAAGTGAGTAGTTCCAAGCGCAAGGCATATGTTTATTATAATTATTAGAAAGTTATTATGCTAGAAATAATATTAGAATCGAATACTTTCGATATTAATTGAAAATGGTTCTTCGCAGTCCAATGTTTCGCCTTGTTGTGACTTGCTTCAGGAGTGCACGGGTCTATCGAAGGCTCAACAAGCGCGGCACCTAACGAGCGGTTAACTTTTTCATGTCAAAATCTTCAGTCAATAGATGGCAAACATGTTCTTTCGAGACGACCTGAATTTTAGTCTTTTCTCAGTTTCACCATCTTTTTTTTCTACGTCTACTACTTCCGGTTGTGTATTATCTATAGCAGTCACAAGCATATTGATTATGTTCTAGCTGAATTTCTTTTTCCATCCGTCATGAGCTGTTTTGCATCTAATTCTATTACATACGAGAGGTTTCCTTCTACTTCTGCTACTTTTCCTCCGTTTACCCTTCTTTCTACAAGATTTTTTTGCTTATGTATGTTCTTTCTTTCCTCTGTTAGCAAATTCCTTCATTCTTCTCTAGGTCTGAGAGAGTACATTTCGTTCTTTTGCTCATTAGCTTCTGTACTGGAGAACCTAGACCTTCTCTTGGTGTATTTTTTACAGTTAGTAAAGTTTATTGTAAGCCTGAACGTACCTTTCAACTAACCCATTTGTACGCAGATGTAATGGACCATTCGCAGCAGATTCGACGAAAACGGTGGTCGATTATCGAACTGCAGCACAATTCGGTGAGATTTTTCAATGTTATCGGTAGTGGTTGCAATTTTTGACCACCCCGGAATATTACCAGAATATCTTGGATGAATAGCGCCATCTTCATCTTAAGACTTGAAACTTTTCAGACTATCCTCGTAACCAGATCTAATTTCCTTAATTCAGATCCATTAGCGAATAGTCCCGCTTAATACATTATTTACGCTGCGTTCGTCTTGATAAATTATCACATTGATACCTACGTAGACAATATCTAACCATTCGTTTGTGCCGCATCGCACAAGCTAAACAAATTGGTCATAAATAGTCGGTTCGAGGTTGTAAAGACCTTTATTTATGTTTGCATTGCATACTAGCGAAATTAGTGATTCGGGATGCTTTTTGTCTTATTGAATGTTGCAGAAAATTGATCTTGATGCAATAATATCCATTATAAAGTGAGGTAATACGGCTATCTTTTTTTTATTGGAAATAAATACGCGATTATTATTGCTTTACCAATTTTACGATTAGTAGATTCCGTTTGGAAGAAATCTAGGTCGCCTTAGCAACGATTTTTAGATTATCTACACTAAAACCTATTTATGTAATCTTGCTTCTTCATTCGACAAAACGATCTTTTTACTGCTACGAAGGTGACGAGACGTCTCTTGGATGGTAACGACCTCGTCACGTATTTTTCGCGTAACGGTTTTCGGTCAACTTTCGCACGCGTACTCCGCGAGGAGATACTTTGGTATAGCGAATTTAACTGCGATACGATCGTGGTTTTTTTTTATTAAATTATTAATGATAAATGAGGTGGTTTAAATATGGTGGAAGGCGCATGTAGTGGTGCTGATTTTGGAGATTGTTTTAATCAATAATTTTCAATAAATAAGTTTTGAGCGATTCCTTTTTGAAAAATATTCAAGTCGGGATACAGAATTTTATGTTCTTAATTAATGCCAATGTATCGACCTTCAGTTGTTTTTAAACGGTGCATTTTGGATCTGTACGATTAATAATAAATTACAAATAATTGACTATTTATTTCACTCTTCACTATGCGATAACATCGACACGACGTAGGAGAACATTACTGTTGTAAGAGGCTGTGCTGCGGAAGTTTGAAATTTATCGATAGCCTGCCTTGCCCAAGAATTAGGGCTTAGAAAGGCGTACTTTAGCAAAAAGACTTTACACCCATATAAGACTAAATTGGTCCAAGAATTGAAGCCACTAAACCATCATAAACTTTGCTGCTTCGGGTTTATAACAACTTGAAAAAACGGATCCACAGAAGATTCGGGTGAAAATATTGCATTCACGAAAAGTTACTGTATGGTGTGGTTTAAGGCAGGGTGGCATAATCGGACCATACTTTGTCCAAAACGAAATAGGGGATGTTATCAGAGGACATGCGGTTTCAACAAGACGGTGCAATATATCGCCACTATAAGAACAGTTTGGTGAAAGGATAATTTAAAAAATGGCATCTGTTGGTTAGCCCTTAAGAAGTTGTGATTCACTCCTTTTTAAGGACTATCTGCAGTCGATTTTTAAAAAGATCACCCGGAAATTAAAGAAACCAACCCGGAAACAGTCGGGATGGTACTAAAGAAATTAAACGAAGATCTGGAAAACAGGACAAGGGGATCTCTGATTTGGAAAAGGCAAAGGAGGTCACCGTCTTTTCGGACAAAGAAAGTGGTTCAACAATTACATTGTTCGGCGATTTTTACGCGCAAGATCAAAAAGGAAGCTAGATTGAAGGCAGCCTTCGTAAGAAGTAACCTTTATTAACTAACAAATAAAATCATTTACTGACGCACTATGAACAACGTTATTCACGCAATAATAAATTTTATTTTAATAAATAATAATTAAGAGATACATTCATAGTCCAAGTTCGTTAAATTCGTTGACGACAGCGTTCCGCAAATTGCCGTTAATATTCGCCAAAAGTGGCATAGAAACAGCCGTTTGAGGTCAATATTCGTGGTATGCTGCTGCTGGGGCCGTATCTTCCTCGATACGATCGACCTTGGTCCGTCGTAATTAAGTTCGCTAATAATTTTATGTCTTACATATATGAAAAGGTAGAAAAAAAAAAGCATTATACTTGCAGACTTCGCCATAAATGTATATTGGAGGAGGCGTCTTTAATATGAAAGCTTTTCAATAAAGGATCTGCCTATTTCTGGACGTGTTAACTTATAAATAATATCGATACAAAAATTATAATCTAGAATACCTTCAATATACAAAATATCGTATTTAATTTCTTCTTCTACGAAACAAAACTACTTTGTTTTACCTCGTAAGTAACAAATGGTTTAATGAATAAGGTCAACGTGGTTAATTATATTAAAGCTCCAACGAAATCGGTCCTAACATGAATTTATTTTATTAGTGGAATTTTTTTTTCTGCGAAGACCTTGTGACTAGATAATCCAGGCTTTTCTAGCAAAATATACGGGTAAAAAAATTCAAACCGACGTAAGAGACAACTACTACAGGCTGAGCGCAGACGGAACTATGGATGCGTTAAGGCGAAGCCATAGTTCACGTCATTGTTGGTGCTTTGTTCAACAACGCCATATTTAATACCCAGCAAAATAATTGCTGTACACAATAATGGAAGTACTTGCCAGCAATATTGACAAAACCATCCCTACGAATTGAACACGAACTTTTATATTACATAAACTCAAGCAAAGAGGAAGAAAGTGAAATTAGGCTTTTCCTTTCACCGTAAATTCCCATATTTCCATACAGGCCTATCAAACGGCGCAATTATCGAGACATAATAAACGTGCCATTTAACATATAAACATACATCTCCTGAATCCCACGCGTCGGTAAGCCAACGCAAAATCGCGGATTGCTATTAACATTTTACATTTGTTATTATGCAATAGGACGCAGGATATTTCATTCATCCGATTTCACACGTCGAACCATTGGCTATTAATTAACGATTAAAAGAGCTTCTACTACTTACGCCTGCTGTGTTAGTTATTTTTATAGCGGATCGTCTTATATGTACGTTGCGAGATGTTTTATTTTCGTTGACAGATGTGCGAAGACACCTACGTTTTTATATAAGTTAATTTTTTTTATATAAGTTAATTTTTTATATATGTATGTCTTATTATACACAGCTGTTACGATGTTTGGTAACGTGTTGAATTTGTGATCGTATCTTTATATCGTAAGTTGCTATTTTAAATTAAATGTTGGCGTCAGAAATGCTGGCACCTGAATCAATTAGGCTGCTTAATTGACAAAAGCAATTAAAGACTTCTGCTTTCGGTATTTTGGCCGAATTTCGCGTATTTGCGCCGGTACCAAGACCGTTTCATATTATTATAAACGATCCACTTCTCATCACCAATCGCTGCATTTCCCTCACGCTTAAGTAGCATTTCAAGGATGTTTATCGTGAAGAACCGAAATATCGAGCTTGCTTAGGTAACCCAACTTCTTCAGGTGGTCAATGTTTCTACGATCTATCGTGCCGTATAACGTTGGTTTGACTCAATTAATGCCGCTGTTTTGTCAGGAAGGCCAATCAACCTCGATCGGCCTTCCTGATCAAGAAGATCAAAGGAATTTCGTTGACGATCGGTGACATTGACATTCTTGTAAAAATGGCGAAAATGTAAAATTTAGTCCATCTTCAGGCTGCTGCAATATCCGCAAGGGAATAAAAGAAAATGGGCCAACTTTTTTTTTAAATTAAACTAACACTGTCAGCTGCAAATAACTAATAGTACTTCCAAAAATTTAAGAACGGAAAAAATTAGTATCAAGGACGCCTTGCGTTACGCTTTTGTCAATTCTCTCGGTTGATATGTGGGCGTTTTATGTTGTTGATTCATTCAATAGGATGTTGTCTCCGTAGTGTCCGAGCAGAACGCATGACTCATATCGTATAAAAGAAAATCATTATATAAAACCGTTGGAGATAGTACCTGACCTATTGCCGTTGATGCGTATATACAATGTTGGCAGAAAGTTAAGGAACAATTCAGTTTGGAGGAACTCCAACTGCTTCATAAAAATTTTAATTTCTTGGTCAATAAATCATATTTTTTTCTGTTATTTTACAAAACTGAAATATGAAAAAGGGATCTTCGAGTAAACTGCTGATAAAGACGACAGTGGCTTCAAACAAACAAGGAAAAGGAAAAATACCAAATAAAGAGAACAAAGTTATTTCAAAAATATTTGCGCTTGTTGAATGAAAGTATTTTAAATAAAAGCTGCTCGCTTATTTTGAACAAGCAACCCCTTTTTTTAATTTATCCTAAATAAAAGCACCTTTTACTTTCTGCATGTAATTATTAATAATCTTTCTGTTAATAACGTTACTCGCATTTCACATTTATTAACAAGCCAATGACATTAATGATGTCCAAGAGTTGGGCGTTCTACTTCTTAAATATTATATACAGATGTAATTTAGGCGAACCAAAGCTTATGTACTACATACGCGGAATCTTATGTAAGCAAACGTTAAAAAGTAAAAGTAGCCTCCGTTTGGCGTCCGTTCGAAAATTATATAAACCCAAAATACTCGTTTAATTCCTTCGACGGGAACCTAAATCTAAAATCTTCCCGAGTAAAATCGATAACAACGACCAACGTTTCTAGATAAATATTCTCCGTTTTTTTCGTATTTCGCTCGATTATTTTTTTGCTATCTTTTACGGAACGATACCGCAAAACCGCATAAAATTAATTTAAATTCCAGAGAAAAAAAAAAGGAAAAATCGCCAACAAACTAATTATTATGCGTAAAATTCGCGTTTGTTCGAACAATAGATATCATTGGAACAGGTAGAATGGTAATTATGCGATACGGTATACGGCGTGTCCACTTACTGCGTGAGTGGAAGATTGTGCAATTTAGAGAAAACTTGCTACTTAAAAAAAAATTACTTTTACTAATTTTCCGATTCCAAATTTAAACATCCTGTATAGTATTTTCATCTATTGCCCCCAGCTCTCAATAATACGGTCCTTCTTCTTTAATTTAACGGAATAGTTCTTCCTTAACCAGCATACTCCTGCATAGCCGGAAGTGAGAAGTCTTCAAAAATATTTTAAAAAATCTTCGTATAATCGAACGCTTAAAACGTTGTACCCTGTATACAAACAGTTTTTTCGTTTCGGGCGAAGATGACTTAAAACCTAAACATTAACGTTTGCCAAAACAAGATTTCGCGACGACATCCTTTTGTTCCCCGGCATTTTTGAAAATCATAAAAAGATCTATAAAAACGAAAAATTCAATCTAGACGATGAGAAAAGCATCAACGGGTTTTAGATTAATTTTACGAGGCCCTATTTTTAAAAATCTCTAAAGACACGTATAGCATGCACTTAAATTCCGTCCGAAGAAGTACCCGCCGCAACTGAAGCTGTATTTTTAAAACCTCCAACATTCTTAGACGAATCGAAAATCGAGCAAGACTCCGCGTCACAGATAAATAGTAAAAGGACCCGTAGACTAGGATTCTACAAATACTTGTCACCTGCAGCATGTCCTTATACCGTGGATATAGTGTTTTGTGTACTTTTTGTGATCGCGTTGTTTGGTATTTTCAACGGCTTGATGTATTTTGTAGGTCTCGGAGGACCGTTTAGAAATCTTTTTTTTTTTTATTCTAATTAAATTATATTTTTACGAGTTTACATTTAATTCAGGAAAATCTCTGTTTTGTGTATCCACCAAACAAGTAATTTCTAATTATTAACCCCCTGTATATTTTTATTGTACATGATGGTTTCACGAAATACCTAAAATGAATACTTGGGCCATTATTCGCAATTTATATTGTTGTGTTCAAGAGTTCTTAATTTGGCTTCGAATGTTCATCGCCGATTTGTGGGCGATCGTTTTCGATTAACTACCATGACACGGTCCAAAACAAGAACTAACTAATTCCGGGCGTGGAAGCCTGGATTATTATCTTCATCATCCTCACTAACACCTGCCTTTATTCAATTACCAAAGTTGCAATAGAAACGCATCACATTCTAATAATATTTTCTTCTTTTACAGCAGAGCAACATCCTTCCAAAGACTTCAACCGCCACACATTAATTAAACCAAGGATATACCATGGTAGAGAAAAGCGACAGATTTCGACTACGAGAGAAGAGGTGAGATCAATTCACCAAAGAGACCCAAGAGATGTTCCTCCTGGTCTCTTTTAGAAATAAAAAATCGACACGCACAAAACCTTTCCGACGCATTAAAATTAGAAATTTCTTGTTGAACAAGCTTTAACAATTCTTAGAACAACAATTCCCCCAAGCAACGTAACCACGTCGGAAAGAAACTACTTTCTTTCTTATTCGGACGTCTTAAATTGGCCGGCACAGTATTTTGATTTTTTTTTTTTTTGTGAATGCAACGAATGTTACATATATAAACGTATACATTATGTACTTCCCGTAAATACTGCTTACTTGCTAGACGTTTTATTTTAACTCCTAGTGTGTGAGTCATCAATTTACATTTCCTATGAATATTCTACGTGGGCATGGCTAACCAGAATAAGTCGCCCGATGCAGTGACAGAGCTGCAGATAAAAAAATTACCGATCACAACAGCAGATAATCGGAGCTTAGTCATTGTGTGATAATTTTTTTTGGGAATGCACGCCAAAAATCACCACGGAACGGAGAAATATATTATAGACGCGCGGTTTGACTTATGTTTGTTGTTGAATAAATAAAATCGCTCGATGTTTACATTAAAATTACTGGCGCCAAACATCGTAGAATATATATCTCATATCAAAGGTTAAATAAAACGATTACGACTATTCGCAATAATCATTTGCAATCTGTAGGGTCTTCTTTGAATAACAAGCGAGATGAATTATTTTATTAAGTCAATTGTTAATTAACTACTATAAAAGTAGAAAGAAATATGATCAATCACGTTTATGTTGGTACAAAATATGTTAGACGACGTGAAATTTTAGTCAACGATAAGCGTTCGGGCCAGCCGAAAACTGTAATCATTACCGATAACATCAGAGCCTTTGTTGCCATGTTTGGGCACGAAGAAGCTAGCCGCGTCTTGGCCACCCCGTGCTGGCTCACTTAGGATCAAAAGAGCATTCGAATCAACACTTCCAAAATCCAATTTAAACAAAATAAATCGGAGCTTTAGTGTCGATTAATAACTGCAGATGAAACCTGGATAAATCAACAAGACACGTCGAAGCAATGGATTCGAAGAGCGAATCGGATCCGAGCAAGCGAACACTGTTCCTCCGACTGGGGAAGTAATTTGAAGGAAAACTTTTCTTCCACCCAAATCAATGCATCATCTCACACTTTGGTGGTCGCCATTGCCAAAATTTATGAATTGGGGTGGGAATTGGTACTATTCATCAGATCTACTGTCTAGCGATTTTTTTCGAACGCTCAAAGATTCGCTCGGAAGACGAGGTCATCACATTCTTAAACGGCGATTTTGCAGGCAAGAAATTAATTATGGATCTCTTGCTGCTGCTGTGAATTTGAATTCTTTCTATGTTGAGGACTTTTCAGGCCACCCCCAGACCCGATACCTTTTTCTGTTGTTTTTTTATGCAATTAATTCTTCATTTAAGTCTCTTTTAGCTTTCTGGAAACAATTTAGAAACAGTTTTTCCTCAAAAGAAGATTAATCGTCATAGTCGTATAGGAAAATTACCCTTTATAACGCTGAATAGTCAACCCATAAACTGCAGGAGGTGTTTAAATTTGAAACAACCTCATAAAACTTATTCATTATTTCTGATTACACAATTATTTAAACACTCGGTAGATAATACTCAGAATCCACCAGAAATGCAAATTTATGATAACGAAAAACCGACCAAACCGCAAAAATTTTAAAAGAGGATCACGTTAACTAGCTCTATTCTGAAGCATGTGGCTGGTTTCTTCAAAAAAAGTCGATTCCCAAATTTCCAACTTCCATTGCCGTCAGAAACCACAATAACTTTCATGCGCAAAGAAGATAAGTTTATACTGAAGCATTATTCATTTGTTTATCATGTATATTATTTTATCGAAATAAACAGAAGGCAAATACTGACCTATACAGCCGCATGAAGTTGTGTGAATTTCCAAGCGGAAATGATGATGCGTCATTCCACATTCACTGTGCCTGATCCTTTGGATTTTTTTTTTCGCAGAGGAACGAAACACTGGTACATCTAGAATCCGATCATCCAGGAACTTGATCTAATCTTTATATGTTATATTGTTATTTTTTAAAGCTCATGTCAGCCAAGTATAGCGTTATAAGATACAAGATAGAAGAAATAGATTTTCTTCAAAAAAAGAAATTGCAAACCTAATATCTTGTATCATGGAAAATCATGTATAAGACCTTCTTTTATTATTTTATGATTCTCTCTCGCGTTCTATTACGATTTGCAGTTTTTTCAATGACATCCTGCCGAAAATAATATTTTATCTGCTTGGCACGTGATGCGGGAGAAGTGAAACAGAAACAGAAATGTGGAAGGACCAAGAACAGATTACGACGCTGGCCGTCCTACCTTCCCTCTGTCAAGATATTCCCAAACATCCTCGATAATATTTAAATCAAGACTTTAAGAAAGCCAATTCTATGTTTCCAAAATTCTCTCGTACTCGTTCTCTTCTCGTTATTCAAGCGATAACTTTTGGACTCTAATATTGGTGCAATACAAAACTAGGACCAATTAGTCTGATTGTAGATGGAATTGTTAGGGTCCTCCAGGAGATGCCGCTTTCAATTTACTCTTAATTTGGATTAATTCTTTAATACTATCTATTCTTCCATTGAACGCTTGTAGAAACAAAGAATTAAGAAACAAGAATTAAAAAAAATGGAGCTCGATACTCTTGTATATTACAAATTTGAATTTTTTGCGCAAATACCTCTCCTAATATGGCATCTTTACGTTATGTACACTGCCGTTCAGAGAAGTTCAGTCGGTTGGTAAAAAAGACGAAAAGGTTACAGAAACAAACGAAACTAAAAACAAAATGCAATTTTATTGTATATACAGGTAAAAAAGACAAAAAATAAATAAATAAAAAGTTATTCTGGCCTAATATAACATACTGAACATTATATTTTTTTTTCATCGAAAACAACCTCCTTTGCTATTAATCACCGCTCGAACTATTCTAGGCATTCTTTCGATAAGTTTTGTTAAAACGGATTGTGGAATATTAATCCATTCATGTTGCGGAATATTCCGTAAATGTTCTTGTGAAGTTTCGCATATTTTTCGGATCCTCCTGTCCAGTACATCCCACAACAACTCTATAGGGTTCAAATCTGGGCTTTGTGGGGGCCATGTCATTACTTTCAGGGTGTGCTGTTCTTCTTGCTCCTTTAGATGGTTCTTACACACTAACGCAGTGTGTTTTGGGTCGTTGTCATGCATGAATGTAAAGTTACGGCCTATTATACGCAATCCTGATGGCACTGCATGATTTTGGAGTATTGCAAAATAATTTTCCTTCCTCATTACACCCTGCACTCTGCATAAATCTCCCGTCCCCGCAAAGGAGAAACATCCCCACACTAACACAGAACTACGCCCTTGCTTCACTGTTGGCACAATGCAGTTCGGGATCACTTTGCGGTTTTAGATCTTCGGATATAAATTCGTCAATTTTGCCCAAAAACCTCAAACTTTGGCTCGTCACTCCAAAGCACGTGTTTCCAATCATCTAACGACCAATCTAGATGAGAACGGGCGCGCTGTAGCCGTTTTGCTCTGTTGCCCCGACGTAATAAGGGTTTTCGAATGGCAATACGCCCATGAAGGTCCGCTTGTTGAAGTCGACGTTTTACCGTACTCGCCGAAACTTGTTCTTCACGGCCGCGATTGACTTCGGCGGCTATTTGTGGCGCTGTTAATTTTCTATTGCGTTTGCTTAATAATACAATTCTCAAATCTTCAGCTTTTGTTGTTTTCCTAGATGCTCCAGGACGAACACGATTTTCTATAGTTCCAGTTGTCCGATATCGCGTTATGATGTCATTTACTGTTGAACTTCTCGTATTTATTTTTTCAGCAATTTGTCGCCCCGAATATCCTTCTTCAAACAGCGTGAATAATGCGTGAACGTTTTTCTACACTGGTAGGCTTGCCACGTGCCGTTTTGAAGTAAATTTTCTTAAAACTTTCGCGCAAAAACGACAGACGCACACCAACACACGTTTAACAGTAAAATGAAGTAAATTTATATCTTTACGCCTGTGACAAATAAACAAAAGAGTGATACTGCGGTATATTTCCTAAATGTATTGTTCGTTAATAATCCCCAAACGACCCGTTTCAAAAGATCGGCACTTCCGAGAAATTCTTGGAATGATAATAAAAAGGACTTTATTGTGGTTGTCGCAATATTTCTACTTTACATAATAATTTATGGCTTTAATCCGTTAGAAAAGAGCGTATGCTTAATATTTTTCTAATTTTATGTATTAATAATTGTATACAGTGTGATATAATAGATTTTTATTGTATGACCGAACTTCACTGAACGGCAGTGTACGTAAAATTTGAAGCAAAAACATCATAGACGCCGACAGATAATTTCAATATCAACGTGGAACCGTTTAACATTTAATTAATTACAAAATTGAGCTGTTAAAAGACGATAATCTAATACCTAAATGATAACTACAGTGCTTTACGTAAAAATTTCGCATGGTTCTTTCCAGTTCTAAAAATAGTCAATGCAAAACATATGATTACTATCATCATACTACTTACTTACTCATCAAATCGAGACATATTCGTTTATCGCATAAATACATATGTGTAATGTACATTGATATTCATTCATGTTGCACTTATGTGCGTATAAAATAAGAGCTAATTTAATCAACAAACAAAAATAAAAATACGTTTACAAAGACGTACACATTCGTTTTTTTTAAATTTTTTTTCTTAAAGAGCGACAACCACACCAACGACAACAACAACAAAAAGAAGAAAATAAATAACAAAAGGCTTCTTCAGATAACGAATTAGAACAAACATATGCTGCACAGCATGAGCATGATTGGATGTATGTGTAATTGTTTTAAATGTACTTTTTCTCAACGTCCCATTTCGAAACAAGCGGATATAATGCCAGAGCTGTGACGTTCTCAACTATATCGCGGTCGCTTGTATATGTACACATAAAAAAAAACATAAGAAATACGAATAAATGATAAAGGAAGTGGTACTTGACTCGTTGCAGTAGGTTCACGGTCATCCACTTGCGAACCTCAGATAAGGACGTTGTACACGGACTACACCCTAAGCACGGCCGAGCCGATCTCGATTCAGAATCGAGGCTTGGCTTCTTTACTAATTGGATCTTTTTTAATTACACATTACGATCAATTCAAGTTTTCTCGTGAAAAATTGATATAGACAGTCATCGGGTGAATAAATATATAATTTGCGAGTAAATTGGATGAGTTACTCGGTACCAATCCGTGCTACCTTGCTTGTTTGCTTCATAATATAAATATTGCTAGGTGATTTCTTACGTTATTAGTCACCATTAGGTGCTGCTTGATTGCCTAACGAGGGATACCTTTTAAGTTTTTACATGCACCAATTCTCCAAGCATGTTTTCTGCTCTGAACGTCGTATCTCCAAAATATGATTTTTGAAGGCTTCAACGACTTCTTAAGATGACAAAAATCGCTGCCCGCGCATTTTTTAGGCGATACATCTGGTGAATACAGGCAATAAGACATGTTTCTCTCCTTTAGATAGTCACTTGTTTCACGTGCTGGATGAATCATCATGATGAACAATTGATCATACAATCTTATTGCATAAATTGTTAGCCTTTGACTTGGTTCTTTCCTTTCTCGAGCTGAAGCATACTTACGACGAGTTTCTGCTACCACTGGGATCCTACAGGACCCTAACTTAGGCCCACCCTTGTTCCTACCTTTTATTAACAATTAGCCAACAGTTAAGGTGATAATGAATATCATAGCCGAATGGTTTGGGAAACAATTGATCTCATAATTTCTATATTTGATCAGATTCTACTGTAGCTTTTGTTTCAGGGCGGAGGAGGACATGTAAACCATTTAACAGTCAGCTACGATGTAGATGACCAAAACTATATTCTAGATCTCGACTTAAATAGGGATTTACTTCCAAAAGGATATTTTCATCGATATCAGAAGAATGGAAGTCACGTGATAGAGAAACCTACTGCAGAGGTAAGTTCCAAAAAAACCTCTTTTGAGGCCTAAATTATTTATTATTAATCTTAATTTTTAAAGTAATACTTAACAAAAACGAATGGGTTCTTTTATAGTTAGAAAAAAAAATTAAATCAAGCCAGACGATAACCCAGACAAACGAGGTAACAAGGTTATTTATTACGTTCAGACGGGAAATCGATAATAATCAATATAGAGATTTCCTGCGGCGTTTTATTGGTCTATAAAGTGCGAGTGGCCGAAATAGAACTCGTAATCAATTTCCTCTGACTTAATAGATTACACCTCTTGATTAAAGTAGAACTTAACTACAAGGAAGTTATTTTTATGACCTATAAAAGCGATACGAAAGCAATTTTTGTTGGTATTCAGGCAAAAATTCGCGAAATTTTAGAACAAAGAGATGTCCTGAGATCATTAAACAGAAACACATTTCGCGAAGTTTGTAATAAGCTGCCAGCTTATTACAAACTTCGCGTGGGTGAAATAGAATTTTCGTCGTCTTTCTTTACTTTTTCCTTTTATTACTTTCTAATATTTCACGATATTATCAACAAGGGAACATCGGCATCCCGCAAATTTAGATTTCGACAAAACTGTAGAGAGTATCATGGTATAAAAACAACATTCCTTTTATCGGATAAATCCCCCAATTTCGGGGTACAGCGCCCTCATAAATTTGCACAATTCTTAGATTTTTGTAAATATCTCAGAAACTATAATAGCTATTTTTTTGTTTATTGCATCAATCAACGACATGCGAAGTATTATTATCATTGTTGAATTTTTTTTGTTGTCTGTTTGACCATCTAAATTTGTTACGCAACATCGTTTTGTACCTACGTAAAAATTAATTTATTTTTTAAAAATACAAAATTATAAAAAAAATATGGAAGGTGTGTACCTCACACCAACAGCCTCTCGTTTATTTTTTCCGCGTTATCCTTGACTATGTAAATTACTTCAAATTATCTTCTAAACAAAAAAAAGAGTATCTGTTATAACTTCCGGGATATTTATAAAAATCTAAAAATTGTAGGGGGCGCCGTACCCCGAAGTCGTGATTCAATCTCGACAATTTCATCGAAATCTGAATTTGCGGGTTGCCGGTATTCCCAAAAGTTATGCTGGATTTGAAATGAGATTTGTTGCATCTTCTAATAACCGAGATACCAACGATGAGCGTCGAAATTTAGAGAGGATTCCAATTACCAACCTTTGAATACTTATAAATAATCACACTGTATACTTAAGATTCTAAAAATAAGGCAAGTTCCCTCCAACTTGATAAAAAAATTTACCATCCGTATCAAAATTTCGCGAAATATAACCCCTTTTTTATTTATTTCCTTCCGTTTGCATAGGAAGTAGAACTGTGCCATTATCGCGGTAAGGTCAGGAACAAACCCGATTCCTGGGTTGCATTATCCACCTGCGAGGATTCCTTAAAGGGGGTCATCTTTGACGGTGCAGAGATGCACTATATTGAAAAGAATTCTATTGAAGATGAACACCATTACCTCTACAAGCACTCCGACATTGCCGAAAATGAGAAACGGTGCGGGTACAACGGGGATGCCGTCAATCACGAACACGACGTTGATGAAGATGACAAGCATCATACTTTTAATAGGATACTTAGGGTAAGTCCGGATTATTTTTAATGTTAATTAAAATCTTAAAGATTAAATTAAATTATTAAAAATTATTATTATTAAAATTTATAAAAAAAAAATTATTAAAAATTAAATTAAAAATTAAAATCAAATCTTGTTTTTGATGTGGGAAATCCATAAAGTAAAACATTTCCCATGTTCGATGTCCCATTAAAAATTGGTAATTCTTTAGAAACATCTGCTACGAAGAAATCATATGCATTGTTTAATTTTCTATGAATTTAATTTAGTTGACTGTTAAACAACAACTGAGCGTCCAACATGGTTGGAAATTTTGAGAGTATCTTTCAACGCTTGCGAATATTTTTGACGAACGCCATCTTCACGTTAAGGCTTAGAACTTTTCGGAATACTCTCGTAGTAAAGTGACTCAAATAAATATATTCAAAATATAATGAGCAATACGAAACTTGTCGGTTATAAGCATATTCGCAACTGTCCAATCTAATCCTATCTTTTTCAGTATAAAAGGAATATCGAACCAATGATCAGAGGACCATACAACGCCAAAAAGAGTTCGAGATACGTCGAATTAGTACTTGTCGTCGACAATACCTTCTACAAAGAGATGGAATCTAAAATCTATAAGGTGGAACGCTACTGCAAAGACATCACGAATATTATAAACGGAGTAAGTTAAATTAATAATAATTAGTGCAACCCTATATATGGAAAACCACATAAAATACAGGAGGGCCACAATGAAGTACCCGATTTGAGGTAGCCGCCATTTTGACATCGGTTGACATTTCTCCGGACTTCCTTGAGGCTAATTTTCAAGTTAAATGTGCTTCTCCATACAAGATCCAGGTGATACAAGCCAGAAACTGGCAACAACGCAAGAGTTAAGGGTTGTGTGTTGGAGTCCCGCTAGGATCAACAAATTTTCTTAGCGGGTCCGAGTCACCATTCGCAGTTGGGGTACAATTAACTGCGCTTCACGCTTTACGGCGAGGGCGTGACAATAACAAGGCCATACACACACAACTTACACACTAAAAAGCTCCTGAGGTTATAACAAGCTTCAAGAGCTTATATACCCCGTTGGGCCGTCACCAGACTTTAAAAAAAAGACGATTTACCATAAATATGACCGACGAAGCGCATTTCCATTTAAATGGATTCGTGAATAAATAGAACTACAACTTCTGGGAAACAGAACATTAAATGGCGGCCACTTCAAATCGGGCAGTTCATTATTGCCTTCCCTGTACTATAATCGCCATGTTTTTGCATTTTCCTATAAAAAATTAATTTTCATGACACTCATTGCAGATTTATTCTTCGCTCAACATATTCGTTGCTTTGGTCGGAGTCGTCACGTGGACCGAACGCAACGAAATAGAGTTTTCGGAAAATGGCGACACCACGTTAACGAACTTCCTGTATTATCGACGCGAGAAATTGATCAAACAACATCCCAATGATAACGCGCAACTTATAACGTAAGTGGGGTCCAACATCTATTATTATTAGGCTTATATAGGCACGCTCTATCCTCCGAGCGAAACTTTGAACCTAGGAAATAGAAAAAGTTCAAGGAACAGTATCCATTTCAATTTAATTCAAACAAATTTTAAATAATTACATTGTCGGTGATAGTTATTGGTACTAAACGTGAATTTGGTAAAAAATTTCGGCTTGTTAGTAAAGTGAGATTAGTTCACCGATAAATAACAATAATTTATTTATTTTCCTTTATCTTTGCAACAAGCACAAGATTTCCCGTGAGCATCAGCTAGCAAATTGTAATGGCTGGGCGATTCCTTCACGGTGTACCCTCCAATGGATGGTTTACTTTCTATATTCTCCTTTGTAATTAAAGCTTTTTCGTTGTCTTCTTTTAGCTCTTCTTTAGGAGCGCACACCTCGCTCGGAAAACCATCTTTCAATATCTTATAGGCGACATGCCCATGAACCACTTGGTACATCGTCAATGGCGTAAGGGTATAAGCCGGTCTTAAGTATCCGAGTACTCTTCTAGCCGAAGGCCTCGTTGGTAAAACGGGGACGTCTTTGTGGGCGTACAGTTCGCCGGCCGAACGCACCAATTCATTTTCTGGAGTATCGGTGGCGATGTATTCTTCTTTGGGAATATCGCGACTGCAATAATCCAATTGATACATGCTATATAGTCTTTTCCTATACATCGCTTTGACGGCATTTTCAACCTCGGTAAGGGGTAATCCTGATTCCTTCTGTTCCTCTAGCGACTTTATGATCAACCAGTTACCGCTTTTTGGTAGAGTTTCAGCGAAACGATCTACCGGCGGTAGGGAATGGCGTACACTGAACCCGTGCTTTCTGTAGTAGCGTTTGTATGTGGTTTCGAAGGCCTGGGCCATTGTTTTCGTCGTATCAAACGAATAGTATGAAATTCATGAATTTAATGGGAATTTTGGTGAAATTTTTAGATGTTGTGACAGTCGATGATGATTTTGATTTATGTCAGTTGGATGTCGATGAATGAATGAATATTGATGAGAGAATTTGATGAGATAGAGGTGGTGTGATGCATCATTGAAAATAGTTCATTTGAAATTAAAACATTGCTTCACCGTACCTGTTTCAGGAAAGTTACATTCAACAACGGAGTCGTAGGGAAGGCCCTCAAGGGACCAATTTGTACATACCAATTCTCTGGAGGCGTGAACAACAATCACTCCCCGGTAATCGGCCTGGTGGCTACCACGATCGCCCACGAGATGGGCCATAATTTCGGTAAATTCCCATTAAAACTCCGAAAAAATCTGAATATCTCGAGAGAATACTAAAATGCCAATTTTGTTCATCCTCCAAACCAAATAACTTTTACACCATTCTCGGGATATTCAAATGTTCTCACTTAAACGGTTCATCCTGTAAAAACTCGAAACTTTCTTTCCATTCTTCAGGCATGGAACACGACACCAACGAATGCGCATGCCCCGAAGAACGATGCATCATGGCACCCAGCAGCTCTTCAGTAGCTCCTAAGCACTGGTCTAACTGTAGCGTCGAATATTTAGCTTTAGCTTTTGAGCACGGCATGGATTATTGCTTACGAAATAAACCAGAATCTCTGTTTGGAAGTCCGGTTTGCGGAAATGGCTTTGTTGAACCTGGAGAGCAATGTGATTGTGGGCTGCCCGAACGTTGCACTAACACCTGCTGTAATGCCACGACGTGCCTGTTGAACGCGAATGCTAGTTGTGCGACCGGAGAATGCTGTGATCTCAATGTAAGTTGGACGAAATCACTTTTTATCTGGGTCAAACAGGTTTTTTCGGTGAAATTTCTGATGTGGGTTCAAATCAATAAAGACCCCGAAAAGATTTAATTTTTATCTCGAAAATTTCTCGATTATATTTGCAAATTTAAGCAACGCTAATAATCCCAAAAGTGAACCTTGCGAAACACCACATTTAAACGACGACTCCCATCAGATTTTTGATAGACTTTTTCGCTTTTATAGACTTGTAAGCCAATGAAAGCCGGGACAATATGCAGATCGGCTGATATAGAATGCGATTTACCGGAATATTGCACCGGGCATTCGGAATACTGTCCGGCTGACTTCTACAAGTTAGATACTGAACCTTGCGAAGGAGGAAAAGTGAGTTTTTTTTTTTCTCTTTTTTTTTCTTTGGAAATTCATTACTACATCTTATCTATTGTGTGCTAGGCGTATTGCTACCACGGCTACTGCCGAACGAGATCGGACCAATGCAAGATTCTCTGGGGCAATACGGGTAAAACAAGCGACGAGCAATGTTACAAGATGAATACCAAGGGTAATCGTCACGGAAATTGCGGATACAACATATTGAATCGTGAATTTGCGAAATGCGACGATGAGTAAGTCGATTTCCTTTGTTTTTAATTGGTGCATGGTGAGAATTAATTGTAAAAATCTTAATCTTCCTACTATTCCCAACATTTCGTAACTCATTTTTTTCCCCTTGACTTCCAGAAACGTCCTATGTGGAATGCTTCACTGCAAACATTTAAATGAACGTCTCGAGTTCGGCATGGAATCCGTAGCTATCCTTTCACACAGCTTCCTCAATTTGAAAGGGTCAATAATACCATGCAGAACCGCCATAGTGGATCTGGGATTGAATCAAGTCGACCCTGGTTTGGCACCAGATGGGGCTAAATGCGGCGATGGTAAGATGTGCGTCGACCAAAGATGCATGGCGGTAGAGAGTTTAAGAGCACATGGACCTAAGTGCCTCAACGAGTGCAACGGTAACGGAGTCTGCAACAATCTGGGACATTGTCATTGCAAGGACGGATTTGCGCCACCGTTTTGCGAATATCCCGGACCGGGAGGTTCTGAAGATAGCGGTCCGGCTAGCGATCCAAATGGTAAGATTGATAAATCGGTGTATAGCCCAATAAGAATAAGAATTTGAAGGCAAACTAACTCCGCTAAGTCGGAAGAAGCAAATTTAATTTTCAGGCTGTTGCCGGAAGAGAGTCTCTTCTGGTGGAGCTTGCAATTTGAACACTAACTTTAATATCCTTTCTCTTTTTGCAGCACGCAAGGAATTCGTGACGGCGATCTTCATCATCTTCCTCGGCATCATCCCCGGTCTCGCTCTGGTCAGCTTCATGGTGTACTACGCGCGCCAGAACATGAAGATCACCTGGGCGCAGTCCACCTCCACGTATGTAGTCGCATATCTCTCGCGTTTGTGTAGAACTTGTCGACGCATGTTCCCTGCATGTAAGGGTGTCGGTGGCACGGGTAAAAAACAACCTACCTTGCCGACGGTATCTGAACGCGTTGAAAAACTCCAACGGTTCGAATCCGAGAAGCAGGACGAGAAACAACAACACCAGGAACCTGGTAGAAGGAAGAGCCTTAACATGGAGATCATGTTCAGCAAATTGATTTTCACCACTAACAAAGACGGGATCAATAATAGCGTTAGCGTAAATAAAAATCCTCCTACCGGGGAACTACCGGATTCTTCGCATTCGCAACGCGCAAGCGTGACAGTTAATGAGCCTCCCAAACGGAAGTTGTCGTTTAAGAACATCAGAGGGCTAAAGTTGAATACCAACGTTAGGATCGGGAAGGGTAAAAGTGGTGGATCGGAGGAGGCTTGTGATACAGCCGAACCTTTGATAGAGGAAACTGCTACCGTGTCCGTGAAGAATCTAGCTAAACAATTCGATTTCAAAAATAAACGTAATCCTAACGTTTAATTTCTCCGTTTGTCGCATTTGATTTTGATAGGCTTTCAAAGCCTGAGTCTATTTTGAATCTTTAAAATCGATATTTTGATCTCTCTATATAAATAGTTTACTTACATAACTCAATTTTGCTTTTATAAGCAGGTAAATATGCGTATGAGTCAATAGGTTCCGCGTTCGGTATTATTCAAGTAAATCTCCCAAATTTCGTAATTATTAACGGTAAAGGAGGATAATAAAGGATTTAATAATAAGAGTATCAAAAATTTAAAGTGATACGCTATAACAACTACACCTCCTCATGCTGAAGAATTCAGCATGAGGAGGTGGTAGAATCCGCCAAGTCGGAAATGCGCTTCATTCGAAAAGATGATTTTTGAGCTAAAATCTTGATCGACTTCCAACTACCCGAGAACCGGAGTCGTAAAAGATATGGTTTAAGTTATTGAATATGCTGAATTTTATAAGCTGAAGGCCATGGTGTAATTCTTGAGAACGTCGTGGAACAGAGACAAACCCTGTAAAATGATTTCACAACATACTTGCTTCGTCAATTAATACCATGAGAGGAAGAAATATTAAAATTTAAAGCGTCATGACGCCATTCGCCATTGTCGCCATTTTAACAATTAGAATTGTTTGTTTTAACATTGTATGAGTTATTGTACAGTAGATTAGTGCTTGGATAAAACTCTTCTAGATTCATTGTAACTATTGCTGATTGTAGTTTGTTTGTTTTAAAATTTGCATCGTGTATCTGCATATGTCTATTAATTTGGGATACGCTGTATGTGCGCTGGTCTCTCTGTTTTGTCCTTTTTGTCTTTTTTTTAATTTAATTTAAATGTCTTGTTTTTAATGTGATATGCATGCTTTCTTTGGTTATGCTAAACTTATCGTTTCTTGGTGGTGTTCGCTTATTGATCACATTTTAACCAAAATCACTCAAAAGCCACTAAAACATTAAAAAGATATTAAACATCGTATAATACTAATAATTCGTTCATTTCCAAAGAAAAGCATGGATTAATGTTGAAGTGACTCGAATATTCTAGTTATCGATTTGATTTTAAGATTAATTTTTACATGAACAACGATTGTGATAGATTAACTTATTATTTTTATTTTTACTATTGTTTTTTTTTTTAATTATTGCTCACTATTTTATTAGCCTTACATTACTTAGGATGATCAAGATTTTAGAATTAAACGAGTGGAAGAACTAATTTGTCGGAATAAGTTGGTCACATTGATCTTTCTTACTTCATAGATTGAAGATTAACGTGTGAAGAAACGGTGTTACCAACTTATTGAGGATGTATTTTTTTTTTGTCAAACCAAACGAAATATGTAGAATATGTATATGGAACGTAATATGAATTTAATTTTATTTTAATTAAAATATAGATTTTTACACTTAATATATTTGTTGTTATTTGTACTGCTAGCTAACAGCTTGCCGTTGCCTTTTATATGTGAATTGCATGCATGTTTTCGTTAATGTATCTGTGCATGCGGGTTTTGTGCTTACAGCTAACACTATTTACGTAAAGTTAATTCAGAGGGCGAAATAACATGGCTGTAAATAAGGAATAATCTACTGAATGCATTTTATTCGGTGATTACCTATCGCAGAAACGTTTTTATATCTAATAATTGTTTGATAAATTTTTGTGATAGAATCAAAAGTATTGGCTATTGGAGGGAAATCATGATCGATCGTCTTGTGATTTTAAGTTGGCGACATTGAAATCTTACGCAATTTGATCAAAAACTCTTGTTGTTTGGTGTACAAACATTAATATGAAAGATTTAGTTTAGTACCGAAGCCTAATGTTAACGTCGGAAACAACCAACGCTGACATAAAGTGTAAAATATGAAATAAATACGACCTCAACTCGGAAGGCCGCCTCTTAGAGGTGGAGGATCTAATTTTTCAAACAGTGTACTACTTAGTACAGTTTCCAACCTTGAGTGTACCACCTACTATAAGCTTTATGTAGCGTTGTCGAGCGAAATCATCTCTAAGAACGCTAGAATTGTGTAAAAATTATCAATCTACTAATAACGTTCAAAAACAACGTTGCCAACTAGAAATTCATTTAAAACGTTTGCTATTTCAACGCAAAACGTGCTTTTTCGAAGCTTAACGCTTCTTTTTTAACCTGGCTTTCTTTTAACAGATCGAAGCAACTCCCAAAACCGAGAGGCCCGGTCTCATTCCAGCCGGAAACGTTGAAGCGACCGACAGAAGATAATCACTCTTTGCTAACGGATGAACCTACGTTGCCCTTGAAAAACGAGTTCTTCGGGCATTTCAAAGGTTTCACGATCTCGCCGAAGAAAACCGCCCAAGAACCGACGAGACCGGCGCCACCCATTCCCGTGGTACCGTTGGCGGCCCCTTCTGTAGTCATAAAAACTCCGAGTTTGATAAGAGCTAACACGTGCGCGAGTCCCAAAGCAAGTCCTTTGAATAAACCGGCGAATAGAACTAGTTCGGTGCTGAATCCGAGCAGTAATACTTCCACCCCTCCTGCATTACCTCCTTTGAACAGCGGCGCTAATCCTAGGCCGATAATATCGTCGCCTATTTTGGAGAATTCGACTTGTACCGCTAAAGAATTGCTATCGCCCTTGAAAAATGCTCCTAGGGTCCCCGCAAGACCAGCTCCCGAATTACCAAGCGTCTTTGCTATTAAAGAAAGTCAACGTCCTTTATCGGCGGTCGATAGTATCTCTGTCAATGTCAGTGTACAACAGGAGGATCAAAAGAAACCCTTAAACGGGAGCGCTTTGAATCGTATAGCTTCGTTTCTAAAGCAAGGCGACAAAAAACCACAGTTAAGTCCTAACAATAGCAATTCGTTACCTGGGAATAAGAAAGTCATGGATAAAAACGTTCTGAGGACGCTGGAGATATCGAATCCGATCTTGCAAAATGAGATTAAGACCGATAGTAAAACGGTACCAGTTGCTCCCGGTCCGAATAGCGCTGTCGTAATGCGGGCTCAAAGCATGAGAGGACCAACCAACACTGTAAGGCCGCAGATACCAAAATTTGGATCGATGCGACAAGGTAACGGTATGAAGCGACCTATGAGCATCCCTTCGGGAAGCAGACCTAAGAGTCCCCCGCCACCCAGGCCTGCCGCGCCAGAAATCATCACCGAAAAAAAGAATTTGGTCTTGAGCACGATTCCGAGCCTTCCGGGTTATCAAAAGCCGCTCGCGGATAAGAAACAGAACCAATACGACGATTGTTTGAATGAGGTTTCGATAGCCAACAAGATGAGCGACGCAAAATCGCCTTCCAGTGACAATATCTACGCCGTCATTGAGGAATCACCAGTTAACACTTCGGTAACCACTTCCCCAGAAACCAAGAACTCCACCAGCAATTCCGGTTCCAGCGAAAGCTTTGGACTTCTCGGGGAGATAGTTTCCGAGATTCAAAATCGTAATCTGGATTCAATTTACTCCACTTCAACGTTAGCCAGGAAGAAGAAGCTTGAAGAGCAGAAGAAGGCCGAGATGGAAAAGAAAAACGCAACAGACACTTACGTTAATACATCTGCAATTTATAAGGCGCCAGAGAGTGTTTACAGCAACATGAGTAATAATGTTAAATCGAGCGCCAGCTCAACTTCAAGCGGATATATAGCCCCGTCTGCTGTTAATCCGCCGATCAATAAGCCTTTGTTGGATGCGGCAGGGAAGAAACTGAATAGTGGTAAGTCGTATTTTCAGGCTAAATATGAAAATTAGTAGAAATAGTTGTATCGATAATTCTCGTAAAGATAAATCTTATTTTGCCAAAGGTCGCCCATATAAAAGTTACAAAATAACGAAGATATTAAACGTCGTTGGGTGTTTATCGCTTATTTTTACAATTTTTTGTATTTTTTGTTTACGTCGCTATTCTGTGATTTTTATCCAGGCGATTCTTGGTAAAATAATCTATTTTTACGAGTTCGACAATCTGTTAAAATTAATGCCAAATAACAACAAAATTATCCTTCCTAGGCGATAATTCAGAAAAGCCCAAAGAGACCAACAGACCAACTTTGAGCACTTTCAAAGCCCCACCGAATCAAAAAACATTTTCAGCGACCCCCATCAGGAATAGTTTGAATCTTTCCACTACCAAAGATTCGAAATCCACATCGCACGAAGCAACGGAAAACAACAAGAATCTGAAATCGCAACCGGGTACTACAACACCATCTACGGCAACTCCCGTCTCGAAAATCCTAGAGAGACAAGTAACGCCGCCTAAATTACGCACCAGGAAGCCTTCGCCTTCGAGATCTAACACTAACACCAACGCGAAATCACCAGCGACGAAGACAATAAGTAGCAACAATAATAATTCCAATAACGCGACCAAATCGAATAGCCCAGATTTAGTGACGAGCTGCGCCGGTAAGAAAACGAACGGACCTAAACCTCCTGACGTTCTAAACGGTAGCATGAAGAAAGCGACATCTAGCGGCGCTAACATCAAACCGCACGCGGTTATTCCGAACTTACCCAAGACGCTGCCGAAAGGTGCCGGCGGTAGTGTTAGTAAGTCGGCGAATAAAGCTGTTGAAATAAAAACGGGTGCTAGTGACTCTAATAGTAATAAAACGACGCAACCCAGTGTGAAATTCACGAAAACTAGCGGTGAAAATGTTAGTAACAACAAAGTGATAGCGCCCGGTGTGAAATCAGCGGCGAGACAGCATTCTAACGTCGCTTCTTTGCAGCAGAAGTTCGAGAATAAGCCGCCGATAAGTGCGAAAACTGTAACGGTAAATTCGTCGGCTAAAAAGTAGTAGCGGGATTTTTAAAAATAGCGTTAAATCAAAAATATATAAGGATGACAAGAATATTTAAAAAAAAAAACGAAAAAATCGAATAAATGTTTTATTTGTATATAAAATTTATTAATAATTATAAAGAAACTGTGAAATAAATAATAATTATAATAATTTATAATGATATCAAGTGACACTTATTATTACTTATTAAGTATAGAAACACGTCTTTTTTTTTCTATTGTGTACTAGTCTTTAAGTTTCTATATTCATTGTTGTGTTCAAGATGTATCATTTTTTTATAGATTTGATCTGGTTTTTTTTTTTTTTTTTGACGAGTATTAGGCGATTTTTGCGTATTATATTTGTAAGTTGATTAAAAGAAGAAATTCGCAATTAATTGACTAATTGTCTCGAACTGGGTTTCTTCTTCTAAGCAAACGTTTCACGTCACTAATTCTACATCATTATTTTTAATTCGAGACATCTCGTTCAATCATCTTATTTAATTGTCGATCGATTTTTTGTATTCTTTTTGTACTATTTTCGAAAATTTCGTTAGTACGTAGTTGTTTTTGAGACAATCAAAGCGAATTTTTATACGATTTATCTACACTTGTCTCCCCTCTCCTCTATTGTTTTCCTTTATTTTTTGTAATTAGAACTTATAATACTTATCATCACAGCTTTAGTATTTAATTTATATTTAGAAATTGATTGATTTTGATTGATTGATTGATCATTGATGATATCCGTATTTTTTTTCCTTTTTTTTTGTATATAAATACCAAAGATTTATAGTAAAATTATATTATTTTTGATCTATTGATAATTATAACATGCGAAACTACAGTGAGTTGTTTTATTTTATTGTTACACCTTGTTATTACACGCATTTAATTTTGAATATAATTTGAAATTAAATTTTTATTAATTTTCCTTATTTAAAAAAATAGGATAATGCATGTTTATGCGAAGACGCAACTAAACGTGTAACTCTATGATGATTTATGACCTTGGACGTTACCAACAACAAAAACAGACTCTCTAATATACAAGGGGATTTATTAATCAGAATTTTTATTTTTTTTTTATTCAATTTACGATGTTACGAGATAGAAATTGTTATTGGGGAAAATTTCATTAAATATGGGATAGCATAGAATATTAATTTTGGATTAATTTTTAAAACTTGTATAAAATGTTTCCCTTTCACTATAAATGGGAGCTTCTGCGGCGTTTAGTTGGTTACGTTCCTTTTAAAGTGACTTTGACCCAAACAATTTTTTCCACTTGTCCTTGGAAGATATCCCAAGTACCTTCATTTTGGCGCCTAGTTTATTATACCTCAATTCAAAATGAAGACCATAAAGTACTACATACAACGTTGCCAGCATCTGCACGTTCCAAGAAAACTTAGTAAGCTTACACTTGTACGTAACAGCATTTTTGTAGTACGTTTACAGCCCATAAAATTGTTTTTATTTGTTTTATATAGCGCGTGAATTCGGAAGGTTGTAGGTTTTACATTGTTGCCAATAAAATTGATCCTAAAATACCCTTTGAAGCGAGTAGTAATTGTCTAAATTTACAACGAGCTTAAGTTGTAATAGTGAATGATTAGTAGCTTCAATACTCTCGGATTAAGAGAGAATACTCTCTTCCAATAAAGTAGTACATTAAAAAAAATTCTTCTGCGTGTGCCAAATACGGTTTCCAGAGCGAAAATACCAAAAACGATCACGTAGATTGGCAGCGCAATCACACATTAGTAGTGATGACCAGGGCAAGGTGAAATTATTTTTTTGCAGCGACTAGATACTAGATACGAGACTCGTGTTTTGTCGACGCTCGGGGAAACCCGTAGGCAACACGAACCCTTTCTTATGAGACGAATAGACACGAATCTGTCTAGTCGCTGCAAAAAAATAATAATTTCACCTGCCTTGGTCATCTCTACACATTAGTTAGGCATGATTTAATAGGTGTAAAGGAATTCTCGACGGAAATTCAACCAACGGATATATTGGCCATTTAATTGGCCCTGACCGCTCTGATTAGTTTGAGATTTACTCTGCGGATAAAGCTTGTGTTTTCTCTCAATAGGAACAAGGGAAATCTGCAAGAAACAAACTGTTCTGTTTTTACCAACTGTTTATTTATGTTCATATAATACACAAAAATATAGAACATCTTTATTATCCATTACATCGCGTGTATATGCTCCTCATTTGCCACATGCTTGTATAATTTTTCCTTTGTTTTATGTAGTCGCGATCTAATAAATTTGAAACCACTGTTAAACTACTTCCGTTTAGGTTGATTTCCACTAGAAGAGATGTAACTGTAATCTCAACAATGAGAAACGAGAAGTAACGATAATAGATACGAAAGAATGATTTACTCGAACACCAAAATAACTCACTACGATAAGAAAAAGAAAGGTATCTGTTATCTCCTACTATTTGTAACATTTTATCCGCATTTATAAAAAGGATATAATGGAATACAAGTGCACAAATAAATTAGCAATTTCCGGGGTTTCCCTCCTTATTGTTTTGATGATTATATAAACGCTGTGTTGAAGTACAGGTAGGTAAATATGAAGATTACTCAGGTACAACTTTGATGGGCAATAGTAGCCCCCTTCCGGTGCGATCTTCCGCGTGGTAAGGCCAAGTACTTATGTTCGGCAAATAAAAACACAGAAGAACCTACGCGAAATTGATAATTTTGGAATTTTTAATAAATTCCAACGTAAAACCAAAATTTGAATTTTTTGTGTTTTACTCCAAATCACATCCAAGACCTTTCAAAGGCGTCAGTTACACGGTTCTGAGTAAAATCGGACTCGGAGAATCGATTCCCGCCACCCTCATTTACCTATCTCGTTTATTTTTCGAATTACACCCCGAAAAAGGCTGAAGATAGGGATCAAAGTTTCCCAATATACTGAAACTTATAGCTCGCTTACATTATTATTATTTCAACGAACTTAACGGATGTCATTTCAATGAAATTAATATATTAGCGACAATAACTCGTCATGTCCATACTTTTAACTAACCCTGTATGTAAAGGGATAAAAATAAATCTGGTAAACCTGCATCAAAGCGAATTTTACTGAATAAAATATTTGGTAACTAATTCCTTACGCACCACACTGTATATAACAAACGCATCTTAATAATATACGCATGCAATCGTTGCGTTGTTCAATTTGTTCACCTCCCGTCATTATCGCAGCCACCTGAGTGTGCTGTTGTTCCGTCCGTAATAATACTATATAACATGAGATAAATACCGTTCACCGTACCCACACTTGCATACCTCCCAGAGGTACATAAGCGCATAGCACACGCAAACGTTGTTAAAAGTTGGGGAACTCGGGCATCGCGACCGTTTTTGTATCGTCACGAAGTACCGTTGTCTTCTTCGAGCTGGGTCCGGTTCTTGACGCCTGCCTATCCGTAATTCCAAAGTACAGAAGAAGAATTTGGGGATCCGCTATTTAGTGTCTTAGGTCTGGTCCACTTTGCTCGTTTCTATCGAAGATAAAATTTATGCGACTTTGGCGAATTTTTCGCGTTAGCGGAATCGAAAAATTATTTAATTTCGTGTGCATAGTGCTGACTTCAGTGATTTAAGTTGAAATACTTTGCTGAGATCGCAAATTTTGAGATTGCGTGCGTTGCTGAAGGAAATAGAAGAAAACATTGCGGAATTAAATTAAATAGATCTACGTAAGTATAAATTTAGTACTTGCCATGGTTACCAGCCCTGTATATCGTAACGGGAATAACAAATTGCATGTTATTTAATTTTAATTTATTTTTTAAATTATTTTTGAATTATTTCTCGAAAAGATTTTTTTTTACAAATTGATTTAAAATTTTATTCTAATTTATCTTTCGAATTTTGTTTTTTAAGAATTCTTTTTGATTTACATAAAATTTAATTTAGGTACAGACAAAATATACAAAATTTACTTACACGTATCATATAGGCCATCCTGACATGTGTGACATATTTAACATATTTGACGTATTTGACATATTTGACATATTTGACATATTTAACATATTTGACATGTTTGACATATTTGACGTATTTGACATACTACTACTAACTTCATGCTCTAAATTTGAATTTAAATAACTATAAACGACGAATTTGTGCATTTCTGTGTTGAATGTTACTAAAATTTGATATAAAGTCGTAATTTTTAATAAGAAATGGAATAAAATCAATCCGATCATTGCAAAGCTAGTTAGTATTGCCAACCAATAAAATCTAGACGTGTATTTTTCTTTCCGCAAAGAATTTGTTGTTATTAATAATTTACCAAAGCTAACGGGTTCATTATTAACGGATAAGGCATGCTAACCAGCGAGGTAAAGGCACGGTAGGTGCTTCACATTCAAAATACCGTTATCACACGACTGTATCTATTCAGCGTTTCGAGTGTGTCTATATACCGCGTGTGCGTACGAAAAGTATTAAAAGTTAAAAGAAAAAAATTAGGACTTTGTCGTGTGTTTGATACAGAGTCATGTTTATCGGGTTTTTGAGAATTTTCTTTAGAGGTTTCCTCAAGATAGAGTCATAAGCCGGCTTCGAATCTATGAAGAGTCTCTGTAGACTTAGATTTGGTTCGCTGTATTGCTTTCAAAGTAAATATTTGATCTATGACCGATCTTCTAAAGCTTCCTTTGTCCTCATATTTCATTAATCTCTTGCTAGCCCTCTTTTCTTTGGAATGACGAAAGATCGTTGCATTGCTCTATGGTTCTGGCATTTTCTCTTCCTTCCATACTCTTAATATTAATTTGCATGATTTTTCTTGTAATTTTTTTCTTCTTTTTTTAATAATTTTTGTTGGTATTCCATTTTCGCCGGCCCTCTTATCTCTTATTATTTTTTAACCCTTCTATTATCTCTGGGATTTAATTTTTTGTTAGTTGCTTCACCCCTTCCTGCTCGTTTAGTTCTGGTACACCTAATTCTTGGTGTGTCTCATAAAAGTAAACCCTTTTCATTTCTCTTTTGTCTTGCTTTCTTGATTCCTCGGTAGCAGTTTCGTATAACTTTATCCTTTTTTTCTCTTATCTTTAATTGACTTTCCAGTTGTAGTCTCTTTTTCTGTCGACAAATTCGCGTCCTTTGTCCCTTTTTCTTTACAGGTACTTACATTTTTTTTCTATTTCTATTCGTTTTCGCTTCATTTCTTTATATTAAGGCTGCTTTGCAATCTGAGTCAAACCACTCTTCTTTTTTCCCTTGTTCTTCTTACTATGTTTGTCATTATCGACTAGATCGTTTCCCGTTCTTCTTCTTTTGTTTGCTACATTACTTTCTAATTTTATCCTCATTTCCGCTTTAACTTTTTTTGCGATTTCCTCTCCTTGCAGCTTTCTTACATATTTTTTCCTGTATTTGTTGACTTTCTATTGTTCCGGTATTTGTGGTATCAGTACATTGATAATTTGGCCTTTGGTATTTCCATTGAGAGAAATCGCTGTTATTTTGTGCGTGTTTTTACAGTCGAAGAGTGGAACTGCGTATTTGCTATTTTTTTTTTTGGTTTTTCCGTAGAAAACTCTTACAAGATTTTTTCATTTTCACTGCTTTCACGGTGCAAACCCTTCCTTCCTGCGATATGTCTACAGAGTTCCTCTCTTATTTTTGTATTGAAATCGCTTTATTATTATTTATTTTTTTAAGTCGTGGTATGCTCTTTATTATTTCGTTTAGCTTTTCGTAGCACTTATTCTTTGTCTCAAGGTACGTTTTCTTCTGTAGGAGTATGCGCAAAATTGTAAAATATTACACGAATAGGAAGTTGAGTAAATTTTTTGGGTTAATGATGCGTTAAATCAGCATTGATGCAGAGTAAAACGGAATATTTTTTATTTACCCTGTTCTAAAAATGGATGAGGTACAGTGCCGGAAAAAGCAAAGCGAACGGGATAAGTGAGAGAAGCGATATCCATAGACATCCGGCTTTAGCCCAATATTGCTGAGGTTCTAGCCTTGCTGCAAGACACCCGTTACTCTTATTCTATTCTTGCCGTCCGATGCGTGATTATCTCAGATTTATCTTAAATTTATTATAAAATCTCATTCCTACATCCTAAAGGGTCCTAAAAAGACATCCTTTTTATTTATAATATGGTTGTTCTTGATTCTCTCTAGCTTGTACAGACAAGAATCGTTTTAGACATTATTTAAATTCTTAGAATATGGTTTCCTTACAAAATTATTCATTACCAATGGTACTGCACTGACGTGGCCCTAATATTTTACGACGCCGACCGGCATTAAATTTTATCATTCGCTAACATGACCGACAAATTACCCACCATAAAATGATATAGAAAATGCCCACACCTAAATCCCACGTACTCTTAGTACTTAATGGGTTTGGTTAACAATGGAGATGTAAGAAACGAGAAATGACGTGGCCCGAGAAATTTTATGACCGATTCTTGATTATCTGCAGGTAAAATCGTCCAAATCTTGCGGAAATAACTTTTACTCACGATAGGTAATTTTATCTTTCTCCTTTGTTTTTGTATAAATTGGTTTTACAAGAAAGGCGTATAAAACGTTAAAAAAAACTATTTGTGTACTTATAGATAACACGAAAAAAAAAGAACAAAAATCACAGTACCTATCTTCTAATCTTTGTTATTGTCTTTATTTATACAAATTTTATGTAACCAACGCAATATCTTATCTTTGGAAGTACGCTGATGATGCTAACATGTGTCGTTAAGTAGGTTTTTACATATTCAATATCCAATTCTGAATTTCTTCCGATTTCTGCGCGAAGTCTAAATAATAAGCTTAAAACTATTAATTAATTTTCTTGCCTGTTTACTTTTGTTACGTTCCTAACTTCTTGAAGGATTATTTCAGAACCTCGTCGAACACAACATGATCTCCAAACCCTTGACTTATTTCTTCATTTTGGCATTATGCAAAGAAGCCCTGTTCTCAGATGAAGATAACAGGATAGAAGCCGAAGTTGACACCGACGATGCGGATGGAGGACTAACAGTCGACGATCTAAAAAACGAGCTCTTAAACGAGGAGAATTTGAAGAATCTGGGTGGCGCCATCAGCAATTTCATGCAATCGGATGGCGGAAAACAAATCGGCAGCATGATTATGAACGGTTTGAAAGACGGCGGTGGCAACGTCATCATGAACCAACTGCTACAAGGCGTCGGTAACCTGATGCAGCAACAAACCTCCGTAGGCGATGCCAAAAGAGGTGACTCGGGTTCCTTAGGAGCCGGCATGGGAGGATTAAGCCCGGAATTAATGGGAAGTTTATTAAACATGATGATGCAAGCTAAGAGCGGCGATCCTTCGGGCGGTGGGGTTGACTTCAACAGCATAATGCAGATGTTAATGAGTTTTAACGCTCAGGATTCGCCTATGGGCTACATGAACCTTATCCCAACCATCATGCAGATGATGACGAATTCATTCACGGGTCCCGAGGCCCAGAAAAGGGAACTGAAACATGCCGAACATACGGGGATGTTTCCGCCGATCATCGAGAAGCTGCATATCTTCGTGGATCACTTCGTCAATTCGGAAATGGGAGCGGCTTTAATGGAGAGCACCGGAGCCAGCAAGGCGTTGAAGATGTTCTCCGATGAACGTGGGAATTTTAGTTATCCTAAATTCGTAGAGATGTTCGAAAATCATTCTTTCAGAAAACATTGGATTTCCATAGCTACGAAGAGGGTAGCCAATTTTGTTTCTTATTTCGCCGATCCTTACACTCAAAAGAAGTAAGTGTTATTTTTTGATAAATTTGCTTTTAATGAGAATCCCTTCTTGCTAATGTAAAAAGTTGTCCCACGGTATCAAGAGACACCATTTCTTGACTCATTTTAAATCAAGATTTCTCCAATAATATGATCCCCTCTTCATATGTTTTCGTTTCAGATTCATGACAACGTTCACACTCTTCGTCAATAACTTCTTAAAAGGCCAGGGTGTGCCGAAAACTGCTCTTCTTGATCCTACCTTGCCCAACGAAAGTTTGACAGCTCTAGCCAATTACCTTTCGAAAAAATTCCTCGGACAGAAGATCGACTCAAAGAGATATATTCAACCAATCGTAGCCTATTTCCAGGTAGGGCTTAGGGAGATGATTTAAATCAAGCTTATATAGAAAAAAAAAATTTTTTTTTTGAAAACTAGAACAGAAGATGATTAAGTCTTTAATATTGGGTTTCATTTCTAGGATCTGGTAAATATGGCAGAGCATAAAGGATTGGTAGGAAGTGGTGTGGATTCCGAGGAGTTATCCCATAAAATAGCAGATACCATCAATTTGGAAATCATAGAACCGGTTGTTAGAGTTAATAGGGCCTATAGGTTTGCTCTGAGAGTGCCTAAATGTGATAGGTAAATGTTTGAATTCATTCTCCGATAACATCCAACCAACATCCAAACCAGGACTTGGTATATTTATTTCGATTCAAACACTTTTTTATGTTTAATCTTTAATCTTTCTTCACCTTAGATACCAATAATCCATTAAAAATCTATACCCAAATTCCAGGTACGTCTTCTGTTTGGTCAACGAAGAACAACCTGATGAAGCCCAAAGCATTCCAAGCCTGAAACAGGGTTTAAGCCGGGTAGCCAGTATAGTTGCAAGTTGGTTTATCAGCGATCAAGGACATACGTCGTTCTGGTCCTTGTACCACGTGATTGTAGAGGAAAATAATTGTCGAGTATGTATTCAAGAATTTGAAATTTCGAATTTATTTATTTTTTTTCATTTTCCTTTACCCAGGCGAGATATGTAGAAGAATGTCAACAATTCCACGTTGAAGAAATCAAAGTGACCACGGAATATGTTCACAACGAATTGTAGAATGTTATTTTTAATTTAATTTAATGATTAATAAAAAAAATATCTTTTGTACGTTGATTTTATTTTTAAATTATAAATATTGTTCCCCCAAGTTTCTGGAATGGTTCGCACAGTTATACAAATGTAAAAATTGTAATTTTTGGATAATTCTCAAATAAAGAAAGGCAACGTAATGACCGTTAGTTGCTGAATTTAGTAAAATTTACCAACGCCCGTTAGTAGGTGCAATTTTTCTTTCGAAAAAAAAAAAATAATTACAACGATAAAACCTATTAAATAAAGCGCTCATATAACTCGTTCAGTCAAAAAGCTCCTTGCGCGAAAATTTAACATCCGCTATCGAATTTTTCAACACCGAACCTTCCGTACCAGACACCTAGCGACGCCCAGCGTCGTCGCAGCGAACGTCCACCAAAAAACAGCTGATCGCGTCTGTGCCAACGTTCTAATTTTAATCCTAGCGTAATTCCTACCAATTAACTTCAATTAAAACGTGCGTAACATGAAAGACTTTCAACTCGCTAGCGTCTGAAATAAGCACCGCGTTATTTTAAATATCATCGGCTCGATTTCTCGCGTGAATTTGTGCGCGTTTCCTACGTGAAAAATGGAAGGTTTCCTGAGAGTCGACCCGAATGTAACAATGTTACCAGGTTCGCCTACAAATTCTTTCCTGGCCGATGAAGTAGCGTCTACCTGTCCGTTATTAACGCCGTCGCCACCAACGAATGACCTGATAAATCCGCTACCCGAGACCGAACAATCGCCTTTTACCATTGGCGTGGAATTGGCCAGTAAATTGCAACATGTTAAAGGTATGTTGTATACGGCGGAAGACGGAGATGTATTCGTGTTAGCGATGCAATATTGTTGGTCTTATTACAAGGTTCTACGATACGCTTGGCCGTATTTAATTAAATAATTAATTGCCAAAGAAAAAAATAGATTCTTTTTGGAAGAGAAATGGTTTAATATGTAAAAAGTATATTTCTAAATAATTAAATTTCAATAATGTAGCCTTGTATTTGACCTCCCATTTACGTCACCGCTAACCGCCACTGATAAAAAAGCTCTCACATCCCTATTAAGTTTCATCCGATTCTGATTTTGACACCTGAAGAGCTTTCAAGTTGAATCTTCTTAACACATTTTCCAAAAAGGAGATCAATTTTTTTTTACTTTTTTAGACGACGATAAAGAAGGTGGCGACTCAGCTTCGTCAAGCTCTTCGGCCCTAGCAGAACCTGCATGCACCCAATTATTGAACCACAGACACAATACTTATCACCACATAACAAAAGACGAAGTCAATTCGACGCAGGTAAATTATATTCACCAAAGCAATCCCACTTTTAAATCTCTAAAATATTTTTACCTTGTAGGAAACTAATGGGAAGGTACAACCGCTGCAATTGACCTTCAAAAAACCTCCCGAGGATTACTTCTTCATGAGCTGGAATTGGCCATTAATCAGGAAGATAGCACTATGGATCTTTCTCTCGGGGTTAATCGCTATGGTGGCACTCGTAGTTGCCATGGTCTCCTCCCTTCCTAAGACATGCAATCCGCCGACTCAATGGTACCAGGGTAGCGTGATCTATGAGATATTCCCAGCGAGCTTCTCCGATTCGAACCACGATGGCATCGGAGATTTGGGAGGTATCACCGTGAGGGCGGATTACCTTTCATCGTTAGGGGTGAAAGGAGTCCGTTTAAATTCCATTTTTGCTGCGGAACACTATCCCGAACATTACGAGAATATAACCAGCTTAACTTCGTTGGCAAAGGAGCTGGGGACTCTGAACGATTTTAAGATACTCGTAGATGCTTTGCGTTTGCGAAACATATCGGTTTTACTTGATCTACCAGTGTGGCCAGTTGTAGAGAAATTAAAGGACGACACCGTTGAAGTACATCAATTCAATGAGGTTGAATACAATAGCCCATCCGTTGAATTCTTGAAGAGCGCTAGTTTGATAAAGGAGAGTCAACATGACGAAATCACGCAAGCTCTTTACTTCTGGCTTGAACATAAAGTCGATGGATTTTATTTGAAGGGCTTGGAACATCATCTTGAGGACGTACACTTCGTGTCATCAATTAGGAGGTGGAAAAAGGTCCTAGGTCCTGATAGGCCGTTAATAGTTAATTATAACGTAGTTAAGAATTGCCCCAAAGGGATTCTGAACACGGTCCTGGCCAATGTAGACTTGATAGACGTCCAATTAAATATGGAGGAGGGTACTGAGAGTTTCGCGAAGCAAATAGATTCTTTTTTGAACGGAACTTTGTTTTCCAAAGGCTCCATGCCTTGGATCCATTGGAATTTGGGCAACGTCGATACTCCAAGATTAGCAAATCGATTATACCACAGCAACGCTACATTAGGTGTTACCTTATTACAATTGATGCTTCCAGGCACAGCGTCGATATTCTACGGCGATGAAATCGGCTTGAAACAAATTTCAGATCCCCACGATGACGTCAAAGACATCTCCCATCTTCACCATTTAGGTGCCATGGTTTGGGAACACCCGAAGATTCAATTCACACCTAAAGAGATCTTACCTTGGATGCACGGACTGCCGACGCATTCGAATTTCGACCAGTTAGAGTTGATTTCCAAAATGGTAGCGTTGAGAAGCAAGTCACCCTCGATCTACGTGAATACGGTCACCAAAGATGGCGTTACCAAAGCTAACGCGGAGGTGAAAAAATTCTCCGAAAACGATTTGGTGGTTATTCAACGTTGGTACCCGCGTAGGAAGAATTTCGTGGTCATCAGTAATTTGGGAGCTGTTCATAGGAAAGGTGACTTGTCGAAGAGTCTTTATAGCGGCGAGGTTGTTGTTGGTCCTAGGGCTAATTCCAGACCAGAAAGTGTTAGTTTCAAATCGATATCTTTGTGGCCTGGGGAGTCGATTGTAATAGTGCTAGATTAAATGATTTAGTATTATTTATTTAGTTTAATGAGGATGTAATCTGCTGTATTAACCATCAGTTCCTAAATAAAAAGATCTGTTTTTCTTTTAAGTTTTTTTTTATGAAGTTCATTTAAGAGAAGATCCAGTGGTGACCATTTATAATTAAGAACGATTTTCAAAAGAGGAAGATCAAGGAGGATATGGATGGGGAGAATGCAAGAGAGGGAAAAACAGTATAGGACATGAGAGGCCTGGCTAGAAATAGGAAACAATGAACAAGGAGAAGGTTTTAATCAACACTATTACGAAATATATTCATTATTAAAGAAATCCTTCTCATGATGCAATTCCTTTATTATTAAAAAAATAAACAAAATAGATCCCATCCTTAATGTATAAATATCTTGCAAACAGGCCCGTACGCGGGTACTACAACCCTCTTCTTCTGGAAGCCTTTGTCTTTGAAATCCCCAGGTTCTTTGGGCGGTACGATCTCTTGCGGGGGTGGACGAATCATATGTTGATATACAGGAATCTAACTCGATTAAACAGCGGTTGGTATCAACAAAACAAATCAATAATAATGGACGTCTTACGTAGGAGAACGACGTGTCCAATTGGAATTCGTGGCGTTGCGAGGTCCTCTTCGGCATGTGGAAATAGTTTCCCAATATAGGTTCTTCTAGCCTTTTACCGTAAACTCCTCTTGTAAAGTCGGTTATCACCAATTCCCTTTCTGCTAGGAGCGCTAGTTGTTTCTTTGTGAGTCGTCTGGTGACCGCTCCGCCCATCATAACCTATTAAATATAATACCAGACAAAAATTGGAAATTTGTTAAGATATGTATGTGTGAAAGTCCTTCAGATGGAATTTCCATTTTTTTCACAAAATTGATTTGTTTTTAAACGCTCACTCACACGCCCATCCGGCCCATGTTACCAAACTAATTTGTTACCAAAAGTTAAAAAAAGAATTCCCAATGTTTACCTTGTACGTGGTAGCACTATGAATTCTACAGATATCCGGTGGTATCGTATAAACAAACTCTGGTCCAGGAGGAATATCAGGATCTAGCGGTTTCCACTTCTTAAAAGTGCCCAGCGTTCCTAAATACCTACCCCCTAAAGTCCATAATCTGGCGCTAAAGTCTGCGCTGGCGCTGTTTTTAAGAAGAAAAATTAAAAGAAAAGAATATGAAACAATAGAATCATCATCAGGATGGTTGCCAAATGACATTTACGCAAAATTCTTACGTGATTAAAATCTTCGGCGTGTCAATGTAGGACATGGCCGAAACTAACATCCTATGGCCTCGGTAACAATTCAATAATTTGGGTTTCAACTGGCCCCGATTCGCCCTCTTAGCTTTGCCTTCGAAGAGGTCTTTCCATAAGAATGGAAAGATGAGTCTGTACACCGGCATGCAGACGTGAATCTTATCATCATCGGGAAGCGCAAAGTCTTTGAGGAGCCAGGTTTTGATGTAACCGTTTGTAGTACCTGAATTTGTACAATATGGGTCCGTTTAACTTGGGACAAATATGTCAGAAATAAGTGGGACGATGTCTGCCACATCGTCCCACTTATACCCGTGCATTACTTACCGGTAAACAAAAACTCGTTATTTTCATCCGAACACATCGAAACAACATAATCACCTCCCTTGTGTATCGCAGAGAATGACGTAATGAAACCGCCGCTCACGTGATGCGACCACACCTGTATCAATCCGTTCTCCAAACTAACCAGCAACGTCCCTACGTTAGGTAGCATCGGACGCGTCTGCAAGAACAGCATGGCCCTCACCGGCAACCCTTTGGCGGGTGTTGAACTTTTGGGCATGAAGACGACGGTTAATCTTCGAGGTACCTTCGAAGTACCTTCCGTAGCGTCGGTGTGGCCGGCTGGAGGCGTCCCCTGAGGTTGAGCGGAGGGCAAGGCAAGACCTTTAGCGACTTCTGTACCACGCGCTCCGTAGCCTCCTCTGCCGAGCAGGCGTCGAGCTGCGCTCACATCGGGATGGGTGGATTTGCGCTTCTCTCTGCCTTTATCCTTCTTGTACTGGAGCTTGATCCGCTCCTTAGGATGGGCAACGTTGAAGCACTTGTAGGCTTGGCCGGTTTCAAGTTGCCACATTACTAGCTCACCTGGGAGGGAGGTAGATTGAAAGGATTCATGATTGAAGCTTGAAGCTTTTTATCGAAAAGAATAGAATTTCTTACCAGAATAAGAACTTGTGACCAATGTTTGTGGTACCCTAGCGGTCGCACACAGCACGTCCTCAGTGTGATTAGTCTCCCAGTCTTTGCTAAATGCGCCTCCAGGACCGGCATAACCTCCGCTATCCGCAAACTCGGTAACATGTCTATTCCATCCTATAGCTAAGATTCGCCCCTTGATCCAAACAACACCAGTAACCTCGCAATTGTTTTCTATCCTCATATTTCGCAGGCATGTTCCAGTGTTGAAGTTCCAGGTTTTCAATGAGCCATCGTGAGCTCCCGTCAATAATAATTGATAGCCTGGATCAAATGTAGCGGCGGTTATTTCGACCGGAAGAACTTCTCCGTGTAAAGTCCGCGTGTGGGCTTCCTTCACCACGGACATTCTTCTACCTTTCCAAGGGTCCCAAACGATTATGAAGCTGTCTAAGCCGCAAGTTAGGATTATCTTGGAATGGTGAGTTGGGATTAAGGCTTAAAGGTCAAAATTTACAACTTACCTGAAATAGAGGATTATACAACAATACCGAAATAGCACTGCAATGCGTATTTCCATCCGTATGCTCGCCACTCTGAGTAGGGCATAAGTGTAGAGTAACAATCATAACACTCCCGATCACCAATTGCCTAGAATCCGGATTATACAAAAAGGTTAAGTCGGTGTGCTCTCCTAACTCCGAAGGTAAACCGGTGTAAGTCTGCAGACACGTCTGAGCGACAACATCCCACACTTTAATGCACTTATCTTTGGATAAAGAGCATAAAATCTTAGCGCCATCTTGGAACACCACGCCGACAATACCGGCGTGGTGTCCCGGGAAAACAATGCTGGGTCTCCTGGGTACGAATGGATTCCACAAGCGCACCAAACAGTCGGGACTTCCGGTGGCCATGAGATGTATACCTTCGGCGAAGGCGAAACAATAAGCACCTTTGTTGATTCTGTAAATATAGATCCCTTTGGTCTCGTTCAGATCCCTCATTTGAACCGAAGCTTTGGGACAGGCTGCGCAAGAGGCTATCATACTCAACGCTGGATAATAATAGACTTGGCGAACCCAATCTGTATGGATGCGTTTGAATTCTACCGCTCTGAAACCGGGAATAATGCCTTTGCCAACACTTTCGTATCTGTGAACAGAGAGAAAATACCACGGTTAGGATAATTTCAAAGATTGGGAAAATACGTTTAGAAGAAGGACTATTAAAAACATGAAATATTTTACTCGCCTTACTCTTACTAAAGGTTCGTCCAACTTGCTTTTGAACGGCCCCCTAGCCACCGAATTGAACAATATAATCTTAACATTACCACCCATATCTCCCAATATCAACATAGAGTCTTCCTCAGCTGTGGGAGCTATGACGTAGTACATGGTGCAGACAGCATAGTCTAAGGAGATGAATATCACCCTCAGATCGAACTTCCTAGCCGAGGTGTCGTAGAATCGCAAATCCCTCTCGGAGCTAGCCGTGCAAACTACGCTCACATCTGGTAAGCACACCATATCCGTTACCCAGGTGTCGGCCACCTTTAAGTCGGGACACTTGGATTGCACGGTCCTTTCCAGGCTTAGATCCAAGGACCAGTAGTTAATGAAGCCATCTTTACTGCATGTCATGTAACTGCCATCGGAAAAATTAACCGAACGATCGGGCTTCATCGTCGGGCAAAATATAATGCGGCCGATAGGATGGCGATGATTGCTTTTAAGAATCCGCGGCGGTTTGGCTATGGGTGGGTCCAAATCTTGAAATTCCGCGACGATTTCTTGATGTTTGAAGCCGAGGATCAAATGAGAGATGAATTCGTCCCATGTGACCAAACCATCTCTGTAAAACGATCATACATTGGAATTTTTGATCTGAGAAGAATATTGCAGCTTTTCAAAGCTCATCAAAATCACATAAAAGAAGTATATCCTTGCATTTGAATTTTTTTGAGAAAATTGAGAAAAGCTACAGTTTGCGTAGGAAAATTTACCGCTTGGTGTTCATCTTCAGGAACATAATTTCGAAGTCTTTCGCATTAAAGTGCAAACGAGCTACATCGTACAATAACTGCTGCAATTTGTTCATATCCAACTGACCATTTTCTTCCTCCAAAAAGGCTTTATGTAAGGCTAACAGGTGATGCTCTTCTAGCGTCAGGTGCAAAATTTTTTCATCATCTTCCTTCACCGAGGACATAGTAGCCCTAGACATGGACGGTTTCATCTTATTTTGCAACGCCGAACTTGTTCCACTTCGAAAAATTGGCGGGATTTCAACCTATGACAGATCGATTCGGTGACTGACGAGGTATTGCCGTGGTAACGCGCTTTGCAAACATACGTACATCGTTGTGTTTTGGAATACGACCATGGATGCCTTGTACAGAGCTTTAAGTCAATTTCGACGAAGAAATTACGATAAATGTGTCGAAATTTGCACGGATATCTTAGATAAACAACCCTTAGATCAAGCTGCGTGGTGTTTGAAGATGCGAGCGCTTACGCAGAGGATTTACGTTGATGATATCGAAACGGAAGATCTTTTGGACATTGATATCATCGATGAGAATGCTATGGCGACCGCTCCAAGACCTGGAACCTCGATTAAGACTTCGAATTATGGAAATGCGCCTCAAACTTCAGCCATGTCGTAAGTTTTTTCTTTAAAATACTTAGTTTTGCTTATGAAATAATCGAAAAATTCGGGAACATTTAAATCACGTCCGACCGAATCACGGGATTAATTTTTTAATAACATCTAAATTATCCTCCTTTTTTGCATAATTTGCGAGTTAGAACCTGCGATTAGAAATTTTCAGTCGGCGAGAATCTCAAGAATTGTACCTTGGCCCAACTTTGTTGTATTGGTTGCATAAGCTACAGCATTGAAGTGGCCTTAATTTCATTATTCCCTCGCAGAATTTAAAATTTTCCACTAATTTTAAAACAGAAAAGGAGTATTCAGCCAATATAATTCCTAATCGTTTCCACCCCCATTCGTTTTCTTTTTTAGCTCTAGGCCAAGAACAGCTACAGGACGTCCAATTTCAGGCGTAGCAAGACCTGGCACCCAAACTAGACCATCTTCCTCAATCGATAGACTCAAAACGGCTCGCCCTGTGACCGGCCAATCAGCTAGGGCGATCCGTTTGGGCACGGCCGCCATGTTGTCCACGAAAGATGGTCCGTTCATCCAAATCTCACGATTGAACCTATCAAAATATGCAAAAAATCCCAATTTATCCAAGCCTCTTTTCGAATATCTTTTCTATCACGAAGGTGATATCAGGAACGCTATGGAATTGGCTGTTCAAGCTACGCAATTCTGCGAATTTAAAGATTGGTGGTGGAAGGTGCAGTTAGCGAAATGCTACGTTAGTCTAAATTTAATTAGGGATGCTGAGCAGCAGCTGAGAAGCGCGTTGAAGCAATATCACCACGTCGAGACGTTTGTTAGACTGGCAAGGATTTACATGAGATTAGGTAAAGTGCTTTGAAACATTTTTAAGATCTAAGAAACATCTAATTATTCCTTAGATCAACCGCTATCAGCTCAAGAAATCTGCAAAGCTGGATTGGAAGTATTCCCCAACGATGTTACCATTTTAACGGAACTAGCTAGATTACACGAGATCCTTGGGGACGTCCAAAGTTCCATCAAACTCTACCGAAACGTGGTCATAGAAGATGCCATGAATGCAGAAGCAATTGCTTGCATCGGAGTCTATCATTTCTACAACAACCAACCTGAATTGGCGCTTAGATATTACAGGTGCTTATTGTTATTATTTTTCTGGAACGATATAAATGGAACGGAGAATTTTTGGGAGAAAATGTTGAAATTTCAGGAGAGTCTTGGCAATGGGCGCTCATTCGGCTGAATTGTATAATAATTTGGGTTTATGTTGCTTGTACTCGCAACAGTTGGACTTGACTCTGGTTTGTTTCCAAAGAGCTCTAGATCTGGCTACTGATCCCTTCGTAAAGGCTGATGTTTGGTATAATTTATCACACGTAGCTAATGTAAGTATTCATTTAATATCAATTAGAAAAAAAAAGATATCGGAACATATTAAACTACTACTATCGAACACCCCGTATACATTCGAAAATACCAAAATTAATATACGCCAACGGCCTATTCAGCTTCCACCACCTCGAACAAAGACGTGTTGTGGAATTCACGTTGAAACAATACGAGAAAAAAGAAGTGAAAGAACGAAACGAAAATGTTTCAGGGTGCAGGCGATTTACATCTGGCGATCCATTGCTTGAACCTCTGCCTATCCTGCGATCCATCTCACGCAGCTGCGCTCAACAATCTCGCCGTACTCAACCACAAGCTAGGCAAGACCAATCTGGCGAAGGCTTACTTGGTCAGCTCCAAAAATGCGGATCCTGAACTTCGGGAAGCGCTAGCCAATTTGGAATATTTGGAAAATAAACAATAGAACTAGAATGAATTAAATGATTGTATTTAATTGATGAAAAAAAATTTTTTTTTATATACATACAGAGGAAGTGGAAAAAGTAGAATGTATTTAAGGATGGTTTCTTCTATTGTAAAGGTAAAAACGAAGAGTATTTAATTGTAGAAAAAAAGAGTTGCTTTATTTGATTTAATTTTTATGAATACAAACGATTTTTTTTGCTATTTATAATTATTAATTATTATTAATTGAACCAAATCTTCCCATCCACCTTTTACCAAAGTGATTTCTCAACCACTGGCGTGAAATGAGCGGAGCTCCCGTCTTGCTGCCATAAAATGTATCCTCGCTGTTTTGGCTCCAAAGTATCAAGGAATGGTAACAGAAAGTCCTTCGAAAGATGCAGATAAACACGTTGATTTAAATTTTCAAAAGCCCAAAAACGAGATCATTTTCACCAACCTGCAAACAGATTCCCATCGCTTCTCTTCCATCTCCATTTTCAAGGGTATCGTTTGAATATTGCTCCAAAGAGCCAGAGCTTTTTTTTTAATAAATTCAGATTAAGTGAAAAAAAATTGCCAGAGTAAAGTACAATACTTGACAAATGAATAATGTAGAGTTGGTGCAAGGATAGACCCCTGAGGCGCGCATCTATTCGTAGTTGAAGAAAGCTTCCATTCGCCTATTTTAACGTACCTCGTATACGGGCGAGAGCAGAGTCTCAGATCTCGCATTCATTTCTCTTCGGATGCAGCTGCCGGTCGTAGATGTCGGCTCGCGTAATACGGATCTAACCACGCGTACCTCGTCTTGGCGGGACTGTACGCTATTGGTCCGCACGGCGGCTGACGGAATGCGGGATCATTTCGCCCTTCTCTCTCTATCACGAACTACATATTACCTCGTTATTCCGTACTTTTGTTCTGTTGATGCACGACTTTTACTTATAGGACGAATCGCGTGTACAAATATAAATCAAAAGTTGTGGAAAAGCTTTTGGAGAAACTGGAAAATGCGAAAATAACCAATCCGATCATGTTATCTAATGAATTTTAATCCACAGAGCTTTTTAGCCTATTTATTTCGAGCAACGGTGTACAATTCTGATTATTGCGTTTCAATTGTTTCTTATGCTTTTAACATTTGAAATTCGACATTACTAAAAAAAAATTGTGGACAAATGATATACTTCCGAAGAGAATAAATCATTTGTTTCAATTTGGGTAGACCAAGCTCAAGTCGATGGATGTTAGTCGTGCCTTTGGTTCTATTGTTCATCATAAATTATCAGAATTTGCATCGTTCTTAAAGTTAATTTGCTCTTTTTTTATTTTAACTATTTATTATTTTAACTATTATTTTATTTAACTGGCAAGTTGAACTATATACGTCCATTGCAATGGATACACTCCTAAGTATCTTCTTCTTTTCGAAATCTGGTGTTCCTCAGGGATCCAAACTGGCTCCTTTGATATTTGTACTGTAGTATAGAAACAATCTACTTGAAAAATTTTTAAAGTTTATTGGACTTCCATGAAATATCGACCCATTGAATGAGATTTCTCAGGAACTCTTCTCATTACATCTAATTGTTTCTTTCTAATTTTGTAGCGTAAGTACTAATAATAAATAATAACTAGGATTGAGGCGATATAATGACCAATGGCAATTAGAATTGGTAGCAATGGGAACAAATGCACGTCGAAACTACGAAACCTCTTAAAAAGGATAGAGAACCGAATGTGGAGTCTGAAGTGAGACGGGCGAAATTCAATGCAACTTATTTACGATCGTACGGGTTGTACGTGATCGGAATCCTTCTGGGAAGTGTGTGTTGGAAGCTTTTGCGTAATTTCGGACTTTTGCAATAGCCTGTAAAAGCACACATAAGCCATAGATAAACGTATATACGTACACTACGATTCAAAAGTTAGGGATCGATTTGAGTTTAATGTATTGCAGTGAATACCGAAAATATCGTGGAAATTTTTTTTTGTATGTAAGAAATTAGCAGGAAGTTACGCTATATTGAATGTTACAGTTAGTTATGGTTTTCATTAAACTATTACGATCTTCAACTATTGAACAACGATGTAGCGCCAGATTTACACATATATGTACGTATTTGTAAATATATACGCATAGAGATACATTATGTACTAATACAATACCAAAATGTGTTGTACGTACAATACAAATGATCGTATACTGTCGCCATTCTACTGCTGTGTTATTTTTACGTTGCATAAGAGAGAAGTATTAGGTGCCTCCTATATTCGAAACATGGCCTGTCCGTGACGGTATTCGATGTATTGCGATGTTTACAATTTAGGTATAAGTCGAACGTGTGTGCAGACGATAGTTCGGTATTTAGAGACTTTTACAATCGTTGGGATAAATATCCCGGATTTTTTTTTTTAGAGAAATCGTCAATTTTAGGCATAGTTTTTGTTAAATATGAATAGAAACAATGACAAACTCCCCGACAAAAACTTAAATGAAAAATAAAGCGGTATGATCTTATAAGGGACGATCCCGAATCCGGAAATTCCAAAAATTATGGAATTTTGGAAATACACTCCCCGACAAAAACTTAGACGCGGTAAGATGTTTTAAGGGTTTTAAGAATTACAACATTTCTTTGCGAAACTAGCAAGATATTTAATTAAGTTTTTATTCGTAAAAGTAAAATAAACTTAAAAATATCTGCTCCAGTAATATATGAACTAAATAATAAATTATTACTCCGATGTTTAAACAATTTCTGCGACAAAAATTTAGACGCTCTGTTGCAAATGTAAAACAAAAATAAACAAATGAGTGATCAGTAATGCGTAGATCCTCCATTGTTCTTAATCACTTCCAATAGTTTGTTATTAATAGATTTATATAAATTTAACACATAATTTTGAGGGATATTCTGCCATTCGGTCACTATTGAAGTTTTCAGTTCGTGTACCGTGAAATATTGACGGCCTCCGCCATAAACGCGACGTGCCAATTCAGCCCACGTGTTTTCAATAATGTTTAAGTCTAGTGACCGTGCCGGCCACTGTAAAGTTTTAATCTTTTTCCCTTTAAACCATTCAGTAATGGTTTTTGCTTTATAAATTGGAGCGTTATCTTGTTAAAAAAACAAAATTGCGCCTAGCCCATTGGTTTCCAAAACGTAGAAGATTGTCACGCAATAAGTCTTTATACGTCCCAGATGTCATTTTGTTTGTGCAAAACACTATCCCCCTTTTATCGCGATATCCAATCGCTGCCCATATCATCACAGATCCACTCCCTAATTGTCTGGTCATTTTCGCTTTTGGTTCCTTTCTCAGATCATGATAATAATGCGAGTACCCATCTCGTCCGTCCAAATTAAAACGTTTTTCATCGGAAAATATAACTTTTTCCCATTGTTTCTTCCAGGATACGTGTTTTTCGGCAAATCTCAACCTCGCTTCTTTGTGTTTCGCCGAAAGTGGCGGTTTTCTCAACATTTTCTTCCGTGATATTACCGGTGCCGCCTTTAAAATCCTTTGAACATTACGCACGTGCGGTCGTACCCCCGCCTGTTTTGCAATAACTCTCGCCGACGCAGAAGAATTGGATGCACACCACAATATCATGCGTTTATCCCGCTCACTTACAGCTTTCGGTCGCCCCTGGCCTTTGGTTTGCCGTAATTTTCCGGATCTTTTAGGAAATTTCTAACGCAATGATCGCTTCTTCGTAACCGACGAGTAATTTCCTTCTTACTAACACCATCCTGGTGCCAGGCTAGAACTTTACCCCTTTCTATCAAAGATAATTGTTTTTTTCTACCCATATTGCAAACACTTTATAAAATGTAATTTCTCGTGGTGAAATGTGTACACTTTACCAGCACAACCGCTGTATATAAAGAGAAGTATTAAATTAAAACATTTTTGCTTGTTTTAATGTAATAAATGCACAGGGTCTAAATTTTTGCCGCCTTTAAAATTCCTATTTGGATCTGGGAAAATCCCAATTACCCCTCATAAAGCAATAAATACCCAGAAATATCTATAAATGGACTATTTACATAACAAGTATTAATAACCGCGGCGTCTATGTTTTTGTCGGGTGGCGTTGTCAAAAACGTTTCGAGCCTAACAAAAAGAACAAGCATTTCTTTTGCGTCGAATTCTCAACACAGCGTTCTACTCCTATCTTTCCCAGCGAAGCTCCCATTTCTTTAATCCATTCAAATAACACTTGGCTTCACAAAACAGGGGTTTGGCCTCTTCATTCAATAAAAATTTCTCCCCTTGGAACGAAACTTAATGGCTAAGAAGAAGAACAGTCGCTCTGGGCATCCGAATGAACATTTCCAATGCCGCCCAATGAATCGGCTCCAAAAAACTCGCTACCAGATCTGATCACCAGCTACTTTTTTCTGTTTTTAGGCTTAAAGTTCTACATATTAAATCTTGCAAATCCAAAACGTTATTTATGAACGGCGGCGGCTATATGTCTCTGTTTTATGACAAGCCATTTACACGTCTTTTTAGAGATCTAATTAACCTTAAAGTAGTTAGAAATTTCATATCAGAATTAGTGCAAAAGTGGTTGTAAGTTTTGTAGTTGGATGCTTTATTGCTGTTATTACTCTAACCCTAGTCTTCATTGCAAATTGCAAATTTAACATTGTTATTTGTACGGCATTTCATTATTAACTATCGCCGAGTAAGTGAACGATAGTGCAAGAAGCTGATTATAACCTTTTATGAATGGCGGAAAGAGCAGATTCGATAGCCAAACTAGTTAGAGGAAATTATATTTACTCATGAAGCCAGCCAAATTTTCCAGAACTATTTGACGAAATAGTGACTTGTGGGCAGCGTTGGGAAAACTTCCTAGATTTACATGTTGAGAAATAAAACTGAATTCACGTGTTACGCTGGGAGCTCTTCAGACTCTCCCATTGCTAAACATGTCCATCCATTAATTTAAATACGCTTGCTATAACGCATGTTGCTCCAACAGAATGCTACGCAAGTACACGCTGTATATAATATTCATTTACAAAACGCACCCGTCGCAGAGGTTACATGCGGCTTCAAAACGCTGCCTCGCGGCCAACCAACCAACGGGCAAGTCGCGGCGGACTCGCGTGGGGATCGGAGCACCGTCGCTCCCCCGTCAGAGGCTAATTTGTTTTCTCTGTAAGGAATGTCGCGTTAGCTTTGGAATGTAGCCTCTGAGCGAGGCTTCAAAACACACCTGAGTTTAGTACAGTCGCGGACGCGGGACGCCAGCGCCGTAGCGTAAGCGGCCGCATACCAAAGAGACCGGAAAATTTACTCGCAAGCCTGTACAGAATTACGGGACGGTAAAATGTTCGCCGTAGAATGTAAGTGACGCTTCGTATTGGTCGGGAACGGATTGGCCGGCTGCATTCCAATAATGTTTTACTTAAGAGTATATGACCGATCCAGAATCGAGAGTTTGGACTTTAGTTGAAAAATAACTTTGTTGGCGTCGGTACGATGTTAACATTTTACGCAAAATAAGCACGTGCATCGACTTAACTACGTTTACATAGGGATTAGGGGGTCCGGTAATAACAAATTTTGTGCATCAATATCGTAGCGAATCGCCAGGAATTACACCTTACATTATTACAAAGTTACGAACGAAGTTCCCATCGAAAAAGAAGACGTACAGTGTCCTTTTTCCCTAAAAAAAAAGAATCGCGTAAGAATCGTCAATTTAGATAAAATTCGTGAAATTCTCAATTTTTTCCGAGCCAGTACTTTCCGATATTCAACTACATCATTTCCTATTCGGTTAGTGAGTGTTTTTATTCAGGTATATTATAAGAAAAGCCAAATAGAAGAAAGAATAAAAAAAATTGTGATTGTCTATATACGCGGAACATGTTTTTTGTGTTGTTCACTAACTAGGAGGAAGCCTAGATGCCGACGCTCTTAGGAATTACTTTGGATTTTCATTAAAACACATGGTGAGTACATGCCTAGATACCTATAACCTAATATGTGTACATATGTGATTTCTTTAGGTGGAATTATCGCATATTCTCACGTATGCGATGTTTGTACTGTAATACACAGCGTGGTAAATAAGATTATACATGCGATATATAAATTAGGAGGAAATTTCAATTCGAATTTTATAGATTAATTGCTTAATATTGATTTTGGGAGCAATAACCAACACTGTTTGCACTTACTGATAGTTTACCATGTCGCAACACGTGCTCTACATCTTACATACGTGTTGATCACGGGCTATGCGGCGCATACGCAACTACAGCCTAACCTATTGTAATATTGGCGCGATATTTAAATACAAAAACCTCCTCCAAATAGTTAATTTAATTCGTTTTTAAGGAAGACCGTTTTTATCTTCTCGAAATAGAGAGTTTTCAAAGTTTAGCAGTAATAGTTCAAATATCTGAAAAAGACAAGGAACAAACGGGGATGATTATCTTTCAAGTGAATTATGCGAATTGTCAAAACTGTTTAAACATGGTCGAGATTCACCGGATGGTGATGCCCGTCCCGGTTTGTTGACGTGAATACTTCCTATGTTATTGAAGAAACCAAGTGTTTGATGCTGCAGGATGCAAAAGTAAAGAAGCGACGATAAGCAGCTCTATTAGACGAATGCGTGTTTTTGGCAATTTTTTGCACTTAATTTTTTTCAATAATTTTCACCTTGAGCCAAAGCAAGAATCAATGCACTGGCATATTAAGGGCTCCAGCCATCCTTAGTTTAAAGTCGCCCCTTCTGCAGGAAAAATAGTGGGAACTAACTGGAGAGTATTGTGCCGCCGCCTCAGAGATTCCATTAATGTGAAAAGGCGCGAAAAAACGAACGCAAGTTGCTCCACGACAATGCACCACTCCACAACTCAAGACGTTCAATTACTGAATGTGGCTTCATGGAAATTGATCATCCATCTTATAGCTCCCTGTAACTATTTTCCGCTTCCAAATCTCAAAAAAAGTAAAGGGAACGAAATTTATTGATAATAGCGGCTGCTGTATTTTGCGGATCAAACCAAATGATTTTTTTTTAATAAACAAGGGGCCTATATTCAAGAATAATTTTTTATTGTTGTTCTAATCTTTTTTTTTCTCATGCTTAGTTCTCGGGAATATACAAACATCCTCTCGTAATTCTTTCTTATCCAAAACATGAGAAAAATTATACATTGATATTTACGACCCGTTTGGCTTATCGACACAGGAAATGGTGCCACTATCCGGGTACATTTATCTGGCATGTAAAGAAAAACACATATTTGAATAGCCGGTCAAAATTTGAAAATCTGCCTCGAGTAATAGTAGCTAGTTTAGCCTTAAAAATCTAGCTTTCTTGTGGAATTTAACAAGTTCACTTAACTTTTAAGGGATGTTGTTCAATAAGAAGCATAGTTGTAAATATTAGATAAAACCTTAAAGGCACACAAAATAAATGATTTTGAACAAAATTCGTCGAGAACATAGAACTCAGGATGACACCATTGAAACCTGAAATTTTAGAATTACGGTATTGTGTAAAAGATAAGAAATTAAAATTTTCTTATAATAAAACGGAGTTACAAAAATATTTCCGTACGTACAGGATGATCGATAAGTAGTGAGTCAAGCACCTCCTTCTTGGCTTGGCTAAATAGAACATGGTGTATATTATTCCGCTTATAGTTCCTCCATTTCTAAATAAATTACTGAAAATCGGGTTTCAATTGTCTGTTTCTAATATATTTTGAGATATGTATTTATGATTCTGTTGTCAATTGTTTAAATGCAAATACGTTTTAGAGTAAACATGGTATCGGAACGCCTTTAAAATATACAAATACCCGAAGTCCTTTTTTTTAATAATATAATTTTTAACATATTTTTTGTGTCCACTAGAATTGATATTTCCAATGTTTATGTAAAACGAAGCATAGGTCTAACATTTAAAATAACGGAGATATTTATAGTCAAAGGCGAATACCGCATCTAAATAATAATAATAATATATGTTTATTGTTATATGAGTATTGTTTGGTTACTATAACAATAGTAAACAAAACATTGACGTTCTTAAACTGTTGATTTCTTTAGTTCCTGTCCTTCTACTTGCAGGTGTTTTGAGAAAAGCTCTCTATAAAGAAGCTTTTTTTTCAATTCGTGCTTTTCTGCTAAGCATCTGTTTTGTAGAGCAACCAGCTTTGATTTTGAGTCGACCAATGATGCCCATTTCTCACTAATCATTGTGATAATCGTGTTTCATTTTTTCGTGATTTTTCTAGTAGATATCACAACCGCTTTACCGGTACTTTGATATATCAGTAGAATATCGGCATGGAAATTTTCTTCAACCTCCTTGCCGGTTGACACAATATGGATTTCCCTGCGCGATGATAGTTTCGACCTGTTTCAACTTAAAATGTTTATAATTTATATAATAAAGTAAAAAAATCTATAATCCATAACTTTAGCCTCTTTCCCCACATGTATAAAAGATATTTTTTTTACTTTTCAATGATATCTATCGATAATGTTCAATGATACCTATTATCTAACTCAACTTGCTTAGATTCCCCATGTTGAATGCACATCACAAACTTATTCATGTTTTGCTTACCGTTGTCGTGGTAACCAAACAATACTACCAAAGACCACGACGACAAGAATACGAATCAGATATACCGGGGCATGATGCAGGTGTTTCTTTTTACAAGCAATTGTCCTTATTGTAGCTTCTGATAGGTTGTTAATGTTTAACTTAGCTATCAGGATTAGTACGAGCAAGCATGTAAAGTAGAGAACTATAATAAAATTTATCTCAGTCATTGCTTGGTTTAACAACATTTTGTATTTACATGTTTAAGGCCAATTTAACCTTGCGAAAATCCTACAAGATAAGAAGGATATTATTATCTGTTCGAGTTTCATCGTACTTTTTCTATTCCAATCTCAATTTAGGAAATTTATCTTTAAAAAGTAAATTGCACGATTGGTTGAAGAAGTATTTGTTATCCAATATCCAATATTTTTTCTATAAATTAACATTATCTTTATTCGAAAACGTACACATGATGTTAACCGTCGGAGCACGAAAACGTCCATTTTTTTTCAAATTTAAATAAACACATTGTGATGTGTTTTGTTGTCATGGGTATACATTAACGTTTGATGGAATTTGGTAACTTATTCTTTGCAACTACGATTTGTCCATGGTATAGATCCCCATGAGCAATTTCCAAAGTGTCTTTGCAAAAAGTGAGCTATCCCGTCGTCTTTGATTTCAATGGGACATTTTCTGATTAAATGCTGGGTTTATTTTCCAAAAAATTTCGACATAGAGTTCGCCTGTTAAAAGTACCGGAAAACATTTCAAAAAATTTTGAAAACAAAAGTCTTAGATCTTCTTTTATTATTTTACGGTCCGCTATATCTCGCAGTACTACGCATTGTCATCTTTTCAATGTCACCCGGTATAAAAAACAAAACATTGTTGGTTGCTTAGTAACCCTTAACTATTATTGGTTGAATTGTCCCGCAATTACGTCATACGATTCGTTTCCATTAAAAAAACTAATTCTATTATTAATTCAAAACAGTTTAATTTATTTATTAATCCTTATAATGCCAAAACGAATTATCATTTAAATTAATCGCAGATTAAAAAAAAAAGTACATAGGACACCTTCTTCTGTAAATCGATCGATCCGTTCTTTTTTACCAGCATCGGACGGCTAGCCTTATTTATTTGATTTTGTGAAGTTAATCATTGGATGCGGGTGTTTTCCGCGATGGTTGTTTTTTCCGCTAGACCCGCATTCTTTTGCCATTAGACTGTGACGTTTCCTCGGCCGTGACGGTGTGCTTCTGTACACGCAAACTCTCCACATGGATACACACATGCGTCAAATGCTTAGGTATTATCTCGGTGTTGAACCGGAAATTCCTTTTTATATATATGTATACGATACATACATGATGATGAGCTATTATATAGTAGTGTAACGATGCGTGTTAGACCTTGATTATTATTATTTTTGGTGTAGATAATAAAAAAATTATATTCCTGCAAACATCGCGAAAATACGGAGTATTAGATTGTTTTTTTCCTTTTCGTGATTTTAATCCAAATATTAATGATGTTCAACCTTGAATTTTGGAATTATTTCGCTATTACATGTAAACGTGTTGCTATGGTTTATCATCTATTTATAAGAATATTTTCCGTTTAACATTTGTTTTTTTTTTTACATCCTTATGTTTGTTGAAGAAAGCTCATGTTCTTACTATTTACTCAGCTAGCTTGAGATGATTGTAATTATTATTCGTCAGCGTCCAGCGTCGGCTGATGCATTGTCGCTGCGGAGCTGCAAAACATACTATTATCTTCTCTTTCTTTTCGTTTTAATTTGGTCTATTTCTTCTCTTTCTACTACCTTCCATTCTACTGCTTCCTTCCTCTGCTCCTTCTTCCTCTTTTTCTTCTTTTTCTCCCTCTCCTTTTTCTTCTCTCGAATTCCTCTTTTTCTGCTATAATTCTTCACCTTTTATTTTTTCTTCTTTTCTCATCCTTTTCTTCATTTTCCTCGAATTCTTTTTCTTACAATCCCTCTGATTCCTGCTACGATTTTGTCTATTTCGTCTCCTTCTACTACCTTTCATTCTTCTGCTTCCTTCCTCTGCTCCTTCTTCCTCTTTTTCTTCTTTTTCTCCCTCTCCTTTTTCTTCTCTCGAATCCCTCTTTTTCTGCTATAATTCTTCACCTTTTATTTCTTCTTCTTTTCTCATCCTTTTCTTTATTTTCCTTGAATTCTTTTCTTACAATCCCTCTGATTCCTTCTACGATTTTGTCTATTTCTTCTCCTTCTACTACCTTCCATTCTTCTGCTTCCTTCCTCTGCTCCTTCTTCCTCTTTTTCTTCTTTTTCTCCCTCTCCTTTTTCTTCTCTCGAATCCCTCTTTTTCTGCTATAATTCTTCACCTTTTATTTCTTCTTCTTTTCTCGTCCTTTTCTTCATTTTCCTCGAATTCTTTTCACTACATCCGCCAATAAAATGAAACTATTCCGACGACACCCTGTATATATGTGCCCAATTACCGTTTCGAAACGATTGCATATACTCGTACATAACTCGACTGATTTCAAGCGCATTTCAATGTCACGTCGTGTTAGGACGAGGAGAGTAGACGTACGCTTACATGCACATACGTAAATAGGCATCGGTGATGAATTGAGCAATTGGGCCTGTCCGCAAATTGCAGCAATACACGTTAAAATAAAATTGCATAATGGCGTAATTAGCGGTCTACTAATTATCGACGGCTTATTAAGTGAAAACAACGAGAATTTCAATGGGTTGCTTGCTTGCTTTGAATTGTTGGGGGACAAGAACAGTGCAAACGATAACATTATAACCGCGATATGAATTTTTAAATATTTTAATGAATTCTTGATCTGTAATTTTTGCAATAGAATTCAATTGGTTTCGACCACTTTTCAAGCATTCATCCATATGCGGCAATTTGAATGAACTTACAACGAAGAGAATAAAACTGCCAGCAATTCCGCCGCGACTGCAATTGCTCGCGTATGCAACATGGAGCTGAGTTACGGAGGAGATAGAGCATATATCGCGATCTCCGACTGTAGTAGCGCATGTGACGCAATATTAAAAGTTAAGACACGCTTCTGTATAAATATTGTACCTATTCATACGTTCTTTAGCAAGAAACAAACGCATACCGCATTCGCCAGCGGGTAAATAATAGATTGTAATATTATGTGGAAACGTACGCGTGGACTTCTCGTATGCACACGAAACAAGGCAAATATATAATTTATGTCGTCATAACTTTCGATTTGCATGTGTGATTAAGCGTCCGTTAGTGTAAGTTTATCCAATCTTAAATTCAAATGGTCTGTTGTAAATAAAGCTGATCTCTGTTGCTGTGGAAGTTGCTCCGTTTTATTTACTAGTTACTAATTCCCCGAGTGTCTAAATTTTTCCTTATTTCTATGTCAAAGAATTCTTAAATATATCAACGTATTCAGCAAACGGGAACCACCCCCGTTGGCTGGCACAGGGGTGGTTCTGATTTTGTATAATACCATCTGATGATGGTTCTTCAATCAGAAAATAACCTTCACCGCGACATTTAATTGGTCCAAATTTGCTGTAGCAAGGCAATGATCTGAAACATGTTAGCAGAATCTTGAAGAAATATTTGGAAGAAAATTCGGAAGGGGGATCATGTAGTGAAGGAAGGATATCCAAAAGATAAGTTGAGAGAGTCAAGGAATGTTCTAAAGAGTTATTTGGAGACATGCCATAAAATTCGTAAAAATTCTATTGCGAAGATTGTGATTTTTGTAAACGATTATTAGATGTTGAGTGTTGGCTTTCACGACCGTAATCCATAATAGAAATGTCTTTTGGGTGATGTCTTGTAGTTAATATTTTACTTGACGTTTCGCTGACCATGCTGTCAGCTTCTTCAGAAGATTTCTAAAGACTGCTGTTGTTGTCTTTTGCTCCTCGTTATATATCCTATTTCTGTTCCGCTTTGCTGATCCATAACCGTTCCGTTCCGCCGTTCGCGTCGTTCGTTGTATGACAACTCCGTAGTGCTACATTATCTACGTCATACAACGAACGATGCGAAACGTCAAGTAAAATATTAACTACACGATTATTAGATTGTCACTATTTTTCATAACAAACATGCCTGGAGTCGCTTCATTTACAATTGGTTAGCAAAGTTCGTAGTGATTGTGGAGATACCATTTAAAGAGTGGAAAAATGCTCGAAGAATTGATTCGGATGCATTTTTTCTTTCATTGTTGTGTGACCAATAATTTTAACCAATAACCCTTTAACCACAGCGACCATCGAATCGCTACAAGAATTATCGAAATAAAAGATTTATTTGATTCGAATAGCATCTTATTGCAGACATACCTCAAGCTCCTACCTACTCGCTACTACCTTCTACGTAACCCCCTATTTATGTGTTTTCCTCTCTTTCGTTTGATATCTCTTCCTCGCGCCGAAGAATTCGTTCGCTGCGTCTGTTCGAGAATGGTAGCCGGCAGCTGACAACACCCAGCCAGAGGCAGCACTCTTACGTACCTACATAATTGCTATGTTTCGATTATTCTGTTAAAATTTATGAAATTATTCTCTCTTGCCGTGCTCTGCGAGACTGCTGCGGCGTTTGTTGGCCTTGAACCTGAAGATAACTTTCTCGTATAGACTTCATATAATTCCTCTTCGTAATATGCATTAAATGTCTAATAAACTGGGGAGTTTATTATTATTATTATTATCATTATTATTGCGAAATGGAGTGAAAGGTGAGGAAAATTCTATGTTTAAGTTACGGGAAATAAAATATAATAGGGACGGGGAGTTTCACCTAAGAAAATGTTGGAATTAACCGGAGACCTAGTTCTTGATATTTGCTAAAACTCGGCATGGATTCAAATAAGTCCGACTCAACATTTCCAATGCTGCAAACACCATTTCACCCGAGGTACAAACATTCCCGTCTATCGTCTACAGAACCAGTATACCAACCAACAGATTTATTAGGTATTTTGCCCCTGGCCAAAGTTAGGAAATATGAAATATAGCAGCTGTATCCGTATAGTAAGTATATCTATACTTCATCTACATTATTTATACGTCTTATTTGTAATCTATAGACAGCCTCGCAACTAGTAATTTTTGCGTAACACAACGGAACGAAATAACACAGCCAGAATAATCGAAATCTCTACCAGTTTTGCGGTAGAGCTTGAGATATTGTTTCGTGCTTCGTATGGCGTCCATACGAAAGGCTGCAAGATATAAATCATCGAAACAAAGTCAATCGAGGTTGTAATTATCCTGTCCAAGCGGAAATATACCATTTTGATTGGTGGTCGTTTTAGGAATGGACATTTTTATGTTTTGTGTACTCCTGAGACGATGTATCTATATTTTCTACCACTCGTAGCCGTGCACTTTATTACTTCCATTTTAATTTAGAGGACGAGGATGAGATCGCAAGCGTCGATCAAGTTTGTCCCAAAGATTCTCAGGATCGCGACCGTTTAAAGAAATGCCACCCCAAACCGTAACATTCACCTCCAAATGGCACGCGCGGAACCAAGGTACCTTTCTCCGCGTCTCCTCCACATAAAAACCCTGGTACCCTTCAATCACGAGTAAGATATGACCCTTGTCCTAGTCCTCAAACCAGTCTTCTTCTAACTGTCCGATTAGATCACTCGTGTATCTGTAGGGTTTGACGTCAGAAAATTTGATTCTTGGGTCTCAGGTTCTGCACTCAACCTATTTCTACATTTATCTTTCATGTAAGTGAACAATGATAGCGCGGACTAGGGAGTAGTGTGGCGAATTCGGAACAACTGTTTCGGGAATTCCTACTGTACGAGCGAAACGGCAAATCTGTGTGAAAAAAATGGAATTCCCCCCAAATTCCACTTTTTTCTTTTTTTTTTTTTTATAAGGCCTTGAACATCGTTACAGGTCAATTTTTTTCTTCTAGGTCATAGCAAACACAAAATTCCGCAACCTTGCTAGATTTAAATCTACCTTCATCTTCATTAACAAGCGAATATAATAATAATAAAAGTTAAAAACCTTGTCTACCATGCGCATTACACCTATCTAGGCTACATCATTGCAAAGGAATGCAGCATATGCGAGAAATAAAAATATCTTTGACTCGATTCCCAAACAAATCCTATCTCTATTTAACATATATTGACATAACACGTCGATTTTCCAAGGACGAATCTCGAAAACCAATTAAATATATGATGATATGTTTAACAACAACAACAACAGAGCACAGTCATGAAATACCTCTTAAAAAAAGAGAGAAAAAAAAGTTATTGACAAAAAGAATTTGGCGATGTGAAATACCTGTTACCTAATTTAGGTAATTTCAAACTTTACGGTGTCTGTATGAATTTGAATGAAATAATCTCGTACATTTTTGTGCAATAAGGTGCGAGAATTCTTTTCAATGGGAATCGATATTTTTCCTCCCTCGAAGATTCTGGATTTTCCTGAGCCGTAGCGATAACATCAAAACACAAAGATTTTCGTACCTATACTCAACATTTAAGGAATGCCAATATACGGCAACGATCCTAATAACTCCATATTTCAGGAGAATATTTGAGAGAGCACCTATGGTAACTGTAATTGAAGCGAAAGGGTGGGGGAACGGTTCATATTCGACGAGCTGCTGTTGAAATTGTAGTGGAGTAGTTACGGCATGATTCATATTGTTGCCGCTGTGCGATTCTAGGTCGTGGGTGGTGACCTCAGCCGGAGCAATCTGCAGAGGAATTTCGCTTCGATAAAATGATTTTCGACTGATGTAATTCCCCTGGTTGGGCTAAAAAAAATCGTTTTCTTGCGAGAGGATTAGAATATCATTAAAAAAATGCATGCATGGCAGCGTATCAGTTCCCTTTCCTCGAAGAACAAAAAAATTTTTGCAAAGACGATTGGGAATAGGTGGATTGGTCATATGCATGGCCTCATAGTTCCGACCTTATTTGTGCCCTTTTAAATTGGATTATCCCGCTATTATTTAGTATCGTTTCTATACGTCCCACCAACTTCAAATTGTACGTGTTCAACATCAGTTTCCGAAATCGTCATTCTGCAAAGTCAATGGCGAATACCCGCCTTGGCATACTTCCTACGATCCGTCGAATCCCATCAATTTCGTTCATTGTTCACCATTGTTCGCTTCCGATTATAGCGCACATTACTAAATGGTAGGATCGACTGCATATACAGCTGGTCTCCATTATAGGAATCTTCGTACCGTTACATCTTCCAAATCCCAGCAGATATTTCGAAAAATATGCTCACGCACGTAACTGGGATTTAGAATGGAAAGGCTGAATGGTACAACGCGAAACCCGTTCAAAGTCCTAAGCCGGATAAATCGGCGAAAAATCGGAACGCTTAGAAGCAAATGAATTACGTTGGCGTACGCGACGCTGTCGTCATAGCCTACGCTACGCCGATCCATCGTTGTGTTTACGGAGAATCGGCCAGAGCGTTGCGCGTTTGTAAAATTGTTTGTCGTGCGGTGTGTATGTGTATAACTATATGTAGAAGGTCAGCCGCATTCCATTGGTCCACGCACACACTCTCATTGTACGTACGTGTATACATAAGTGTATACGGGGTTTTTAGTACGTTGTAAGACCATGTGCAGTCATATGTATACACTGTCGTACTAAAATTTTTAAAGTTAAAAAGTTTGCTTAAGCGTAGGATCTTATTCGAACTAATGAGGTGTTTCGCATAGCGGTGCTGGGTCTATTTTCGTGCCTAAATAAGTGAACGGGAACAAAAAGTTTTTGCTTATGTTCTGTTTTGATTGGATACTAAGAACTAGTGATGGGCGGCAAAATCGAATGATTTTAAGAATCGAATTAATTAAAAATTACTATTAAAATTACTATTTTCAATGGCACTCGAATGCATCCGCACATTACCCATCGCTCAGCTATATATAAATCAACGATTGTAATGAAACTTCATCAGTTTGTAGCCCACATCGGGCATTCCTCAACGGCATCATTAGAAGCTGTAATCTACACTGCCGTTCAGAGAAGTTCGGTGGGTTAGTAAAAAACATGAAAAAGTTACAGAAACAAACGAAACTAAAAACAAAATGCAATTTTATTGTACGTACAGGTAAAAAAGACAAAAATCCCAGATACCTTCTCAGCGGATTAAGATAGAAAAGAATTTCAATGGCAGACTTGTACCATTTATCTAAGAAGCTGAAGAGTAATTTTGCTGCATTGGAAAGAAAGCCTCTTAAGCGTAAAGCACATCTTTGCCAGGCGAGAATATGTCTGAGCGAGTGAACCCACAAACTTTTTTTCGCATCTAATGATGAGTTAATGAGAAAATTACACATTTCGATTTATCGTTTTAGCTAAATTTGTCATCAGTTAATTCGCTGAAAATCCTAAAAATTGAAAAACAAGAAAATGCAAAATCATGAAAAATATTTCTCGTAAAAAGAAACTAAACCGTCTTCAATATGATCCCCTTTAAGCGGCTTCAGTTCCGATTCTCTATTCGATTTATACCAAAGCGGACAACCATATTTCGATTGACTAAGTGCTAACAAGATAAAACATATAAAAAAATTGAAACGCAAGATCAATAATGCTAATCCCAACTTCCCGATCAACAAACAAACAACTATTACGTTCGAAGCCAGTTTCGTCGTAATACATTTGCTTATTAATGAATCGTAATGTTGCTTGGAAACAAAAAAAAGAAAACAGCCGGGAAAAAAAAGGCTTATTTGAATATTACACCTGTAACGGCAGTGTAATAGTCGACTGCACGTACACTCAAGATAGATAAGCTCCAATCCATTAGAATTGTCTTCGATAACAGCATGGGTGTCGTATCTGTACCGAGTAGAATGGGCAAAAATGCAAATCGTATCCGCATAGTTGTGACAACCAACGTAAGGTGTTGAGTCATGCGTTCACATACGGACTCGAATGTGTATACGTATTATTTTATCTCGTAATACGAGATTTGTTGTTGAATGGACGACAAACGAGAAGCACGAGAACTTGTCCGAGGTTAATTTTCCACGTGAGGCAACATTTTGATGTGAGTGAAGATATTTCGAAAGGTGATTGTAAACTTATACACTTTTCCCAGCGGTGCTTCGATCTCTTTAGTCTGTCCAAATAGTCGTTGGTATCTTGTTCTGTAAAATAGGCGCTTACGAAAGTGATGGCTTCCTCATTCGATAAAAATCTCTGTCTTCCGAGCGAAATTTTTAGTCTAGGAAACAGAGAAAGAGAAAAAAAAAGTTCGGAATTCCCCATCTAACGGTGCTAATCGATGGCCCTATCGCTGTATAAGTTACAAAAAAAATTTCAGCCCGTTACCTCTAACGCTTTAAAGTTTTCGGAAAATGCGCCAAAGATGGTCAGAAACGGACGGAAAATCGACATCGCTCCGGTTTTCGTCGATTATCTCCTCACATATGCATCTATCGGTATGCAAAGTGGGTACGCATTTGATAAAGAATTGACCGGCGGATCGATTGCGACTAAGCAGAAGCCTCTAGCTCTTCGTTTTGGCGGGTTTCGCAGGCTTCAAAGTTGAAAAAAGGAATTTTTATTTTTCAACTTTGAGACGCCGTAGCGTCCGAACGGTTAGAGTTAGGGAGTTGAGATTTCCCTCGCTTAAAGCACCCGTCGAGACCTTTCGAAAGAGCCTGAACTTATCCTTGTAGCTCGTCCGGTTGCCGAGATCTAGACACGACGTAAAAATTCGAACCCAAAGTGATGGAATTTTTGAAAGGCAAAAAAAAAAATTCGGAATTCCGTCGATCTAAGGGTGCTAATCGATGGTCATATATGTTCCAAAAAAAAATTTCAGCACGCTACCTCTAACGGCTTAGGAGATCGTTGGGGGCTAAATCAAATGAATAGGAAGGGTGGTCTATCAATTAGTGAATTTTTTCCATGACGACCAGATTCCTGGCAACGCATGCGTTTTATCCCGAATATTTACCGCGAATAAAGCTAATGTTATTATTGAAGATATCTAGTGCCTACTTACAAGAGCTAATTAAAAAATTAAAATTAGAGTCATCTATCAAATCTAGAGTCAATTCTAGAAACATAGAAATTGATTTCCTCCAAAAACCCGGCGTCATCTGGATTTTATTGGAAGACTACTGAGCGACGAACAGAAATAGATTTTCTTAGAAAGGCCATCACAATGGAAAAATCCACCTTCACCTTGATTAAATCAGACGATTAATGGAGATATAGGAAGGAAACGCCCAGAGATGTAGGATAGGAATAGCCGGGTTCTCCGTAATGTTAACGCGAGACCATATTCCGCTCGTATCATACAGTAACTTTTAGCGAAGAACAATAATTCCACTTTTTCCTATTTGCAAAGATGAAAATCAAGCTGAAGGGATGAAGATTTGACACTGTAGAAGGAACTGAACTTAAAGAAAAATAGGGGAAAAGCTTGAAACTTCATATTAGTAAGCTCTACGCTCATAACTTTTTTCAGTAGCGTATAAACAGCACCAAGTGAAGTGTTGCAGTAAGGTTGACAGTGAAGCAATTCACTGATACAGAATGCTATTTATCCTACTCATTAAATTTTACATTCGAACGTTAAAGCCGATCAAAATAGAATGAATAAAAAAAAAGGAGTTCCTTATATAAGAGAAAAAACAAGCGTGTGGGAATTTTACTAAACCGGATATCTCTAGTACGTGTAATCTAAATTTAATGTCTGTTCGACCTTTCTTTTTATCTTCTACATCTTCTCTTGCTTTCATTATTCGTCTAATACGCTATATTCGTCTTTATCTAACTGCAGAGTACTTTCGGATGGAGGAACAAGAAGAGTATCTCCGTCCGAACACTCTTCCTCTTTGCATGCGTTTCCTTTTGCTTTAGCCTATGTATGGCTATGCTATTTGTGTATAAGCGGCAGCAATGTTGACTGTGATTATGCAGTGAGAGTGCATGTTAATACGATCGAGATACGGCTTGGCATAATTAACGTGATTGAAGAAAAAAATATGAAAGCAACATAAGTGTGGATTTATGGTACAGTATATCTTAAATCTATTTTATTAATGATTACAGTCTCCATTTCGCTTTCAATATTTCTGAATTTGTTGCTAAATTCTTTTCGTATATTCTTTATTTAACATTTAACGCCAAATTTTTAAGATGCATTAAATTAGAGCGATTTAGAGCGTCGGAAGATGAAGCCATATTGGTGAAGGGATATACGCTACCGTTTATATATTTGGGGACGACTAAGAAAAACTCCGAAAAATAAGCACAATTGAAATATTGACAATTGATTGTGTTTTATATGGAAGAGTAAACATTTCTATATGTATGGACATAATTTATTCTCTTCTATCCCATCAAATTTATAACGCATTTATATTCTACCGCAGCCTCAGGCAAAATTCCTCTTAATCGCTTTTACGGGGTTATAAACGTAAACTTGAAAATATTGTCGAATATTTCCACAAAGGAATAATGTGAGAACACTTAGTACAACAAACAAAGCAGATATCGTCTTGTATTTAAAATAAAATCGATCTTGATAGTAGTTTAGTTTAAATTTAACTATCGTAATAAACGGGTGGTGCTGGCAAAATGGCAAAACGAAAAGAAATTTCCATCGAAACGCGTTCTGCTATTATTACTTTACGTAATGAAGGATACTCAATGGCAGTTATTGTGAAAAAATTAAAAATATCGAAAAATGGTGTATTTTCAACATTAAAACGGGTGGCGGAAACGGGTTCTTTGGCTGATAAGAAACGTTCTGGATGTAAAAAGAAAACAACAGCTGCTAAAGATCAGTTCATGGTTCTTGTTTCAAAAAGAAACAGATTCCTAACGGCTCCGGAAATAACGCAGCAAGTCAACGTTTCACGAAGAAATCCTATTTCGCATTCGACCGTGAAACGAAGATTAATTGCGGCAGGCTTAAAGGGACGAGTAGTTGCCAGAAAACCGCTTTTGAAAGTTCAAAATAAAAGAAAAAAATTGCAGTGAACACAAGAACACAGACACTGGACATTCGAACAGTGGTGCAACGTGTCCAAATTTGAAACATTTGGCTCCAAACAGAGGACGTTTGTTAGGCGACAGGTTGGTGAAAGAGTTAGTGAACAATGTATTTTACCTACAGTGAAGCACGATGGAGGTAACGTAATGGTTTGAGGCTATTTTTCGGGAACAGCTGTAGGTGATTTAGTAAGAATACAGGGAATACTTCGTAAAGTGGACTATCTCAAAATATTACAAGAGAATGCTGTACCAAGTGGGGAACGATTACGAGGTCGAAAGAGGATAACGACCCTAAGCATTCTTCTCGTATATGCAGAAACTATCTAGCATCCCTGGAAGAAGAAGATCGTTTAAAAAGAATGATTTGGCCACCTCAGTCTCCTGACCTGTCGCCTATCGAATTAATATGGGATGAACTGGACAGAAGGATTCGCCAAAAAGGAGTGACTAGTTCACAAGATTTATGGAGAAAGCTCCAGCAAGCATGGACCGAGATCCCAGCAACATTTTTGAAATCTTTAATTCTAAGAATGCCACGAATATGTACCGCAATAATTAAGTCAAAGGGTGGACATAAAGACGAAAAATCCGTATAGACCTAATTATAATCAGTACAACATTTCTTTTTGGAATATTTTTAGTTCTGTATAGTGTACTCAATGTACAGAAGTAAATTAAATTACAAATAACTTTTTGTTTTTATCCGAATTAAAAAAAAAAATGTATTTTTTAATCGTCCCCAAATATATGAACGGTAGTGTAGAAGGAACAATACAGTTTTGAAGATGCTTGCAGCAAGGAAGAATTCAATTGCATAGAAGCAACTGGCAAGATGGTACGTAGACGTGCATGCACAACCATTAAGCAAGGAGCTGGGAATATCATCAGAGCCCCTAATAAGGGATTTCTTAGATTTTAGAGCGCGTTCAATATAAAAATCTCATTTCAAATCCACCCTGTACATTTTATAAGATACTAACAAGTATACTCGCCACACGTCCTTTGTTTTTACAATGAAGAAACTCTACGGTCAGGAGAAAGTCGTCGCCTATGCGATTGTGAATTGTAACCGTGTATATGTGTGAATAGAAACTTATAATAATAAACAAGATAGCATCAGCGCGGAATGCCAATGAGGTATAATAGCGTAGCCGTACGGCCAGCTACGGTATCGCGCGTTGTATAACACGAATCAAAAAGGCCGAATAGCGAAATCCGAAATGATAATAACGAACAATGCTCCGCAGTATATTAATTTCGATGTGATACGTGAGTGTATGCAATTGGTCCGATTGATCTTGACGTGGCGTACGGGAGGTCTTTTCGCCATGGTGTTTTTTTGTTCATGTTGCATAATTTGTCGGGTAACATGGTGGTAGGGAGCTTATATGGATATTACATTTATTTTTATTAAATACAAGATGACCAAAAAATAATGCTAAGATAGCTTAGCTTCCTCATGGTATTAATGGAATAATTCACGGCAAACGCAATAAAAGGAGAGAGAGAAAAAGAGATATGAAAAGTACTCTCGAAACCACTCTGATGACGCCGGGTAGGCAGAAACATGTCCGTGTGTTAGTGTATTTTTCTCTCTCTCCTTTTATTGCGTTTGCCGTGAATTATTCCATTAATACCATGAGGAAGCTAAGCTATCTTAGCATTATTTTTTGGTTATTGTTTCTAGGCATTTTCTGATGTGTTCTGTTTAAATACAAGATGATTCACAAAACTGGTAGGCCTTGGTTCAAGTTTTAACCATAACATTAGAGTAGGGCGGAGCAAAAGATCGCACTTAACTTTTGAGTTAAGCTGGAATACTAGCTTAAACCTGCAAAACCTTCAAATTCAGTTTTTTTCTTCAATAAACGCTTTCCCCAATCCGTCCGCGCACATACGCAGGGGTCATTAACGAAGAAGCGCAGATCAAGATTAACTAAAAATTGGACAAAACATTGGAATACCAGAAGAGTATATGAAGCAGAAATGCCAAGGAAAACGATTTAGCAGGAGGAACATGGGAGGAGGGAATAAAGGAAAAATCCGAGAAAAGTACGCTGCAAATGTTAAGATTTCTAAATAACCAGCCGACTTCAGGAAAAATCTTCAACCGGAAGTGATTCGTAGGCGAAAATATTGCTCCGACGCTATTTCAAAATTTACCACTTGAAAACTGCGCGAAATACCCCGTTCTTCATTTACCCACCTACTGCTCTGTATAAATGATTCGTTTACTATTCACCACGAGACTTTGCAACTCCAACTTAGAATTTTTCGCAAAACTCCGCTTCGTATTCAATTATTCTCGTAGTCCAACCTACACCTCAATCGTACTCTCGAATTCCACTCACGGATCATCAACACAAACACCTTCTTCTTCTTTTCTGCGATCGCGAGCTGGATAGCGTGGTAGAAAGGTAGAATGCCGCTGCTGCGCTGCATTACAACAACAAATAAAAGCCAGAACTGTGTATGTACGTCGTATCCCCGCATTCGTTCATTGATTCGAGAAATTCGAGGTGTTGCAGCTCGTCACCGTTTTTCGATACGAATCGCATGTGTTACGATTATCGTACTAGGCTGGCTACCTAGCGTTTGTTCTATAGGAAAAACGATACGACGTTCGCGCGATGTCAAGGTAACTCGCAGTCACGCACGGTTTCAAGCCTTTAACGCATTCTACTCTGCGTTATTGGATGTGCTCGCCTTACATGTAAATGAAACGATTTCAACGACTAACAAAAAAAAAATGAAATAAGAAACGAAGTCAAAAAAGCACAAGAGGGCTTTATTGTTGTTCTTTTTTTTTCGTGTAGATACGAGGGGAGTTCGATAATTACCCGGTCTCGCCAAGAGACGGCGCTACTAGAATTGAAATAACTTTATTTTAGTTCTCTGGAACGATTCCCGTCAACCTTTGTGATTTAATACGAATTTTTGGTTTTTTCAAAAACACCTTCGTTATTGACCGTAAAATATTGGTCACTCGAATATAAACGCGGCCGTACGAGCATTTTTTGATGAAAAACGTGCAGGTCGTTCGAAAGAGGTCCCCACATCAAAAATTATGAAAAATTCACGATAAGGTAGTGAAGATCGAAGATTGTAAGTGCGTGAGATCGATGAGACTGTGAGGATTTTATTCGACCGGATGTATAACATTTTAACGACTCATTTGAATGTAAGGAAGCTTTCTGCAAGATGGGCGCCGCGATTGCTCACAATTGACCATAAACATGCACGTGGATCAACTTCAAATGAATTAATATTCGGCGGTGTTAAAGCGGAATCCGATTCATAATTGTTGACGAAAAATGGATTCAAGCAGTGGGTTTTCCGTGACCAATCGGCGCCGAAAAAGGCCACTTTGTCAACCAATAAGACCATGGCTATAACGTTTTGGCGCGTAATGGCGAGAATTATCCCAACTTATTGGAACGACTTGTGTCGTCCATTAGTTAGGATACGAATTCCTTCAGTACCTACCATTTTCGCCGGATTTAGCTCCCAGCGATTATTTATTAATTCTGGATGAAATGGTGGATGGAGAAAATGATTCGATGGGAAAACATTTGGCTCAAACGACATGAACGTACCAAATTCTAATTTTTCCGTGATTCCTTTTAATCCTTTTTAATTCACAACTAACAAGCGTCCTATCCAATATAACTATCTCTACATATTTCATATTAATCGTACGCGTACAACGCAGCGTAACCTGAATTTGCTTCGCCGCTGTAGTAGTGAGATTCCGATGACGCATTCGGTGACCGCAGCCGTCCAATATGATCGCGCATGCCTTGCATTCTTTCACTATCAATTTCTAATTGCATTAATTGCTTTTAATTAATTGGTTAGAAAAACGAACCGCCAGCCGCATGCTAGCTTACAATTTTTGAATATAAAATAGCGTAAAAGGCTGCCGTTGTATGGAAGGCAACTCCTAACAATCGTTGTTGGGAATCGTTGGGAAATCATATATGATAGATTCATGTTACATGGATTCCTGGAAATGTTCGATTATCTCGTTCACAGTATGCTTAAGAAGGCTACATTCCATTGTGGCGTATTGAAGTTTCGTTTCGGAGGCATTTGAGTGAAGAAAGAAAAAAAAAAGAAAAAAGGAGAAAAAAAATACAAAGAACCCTGCAATATCTAGAACATTTTCTGTTAATTCTCGTTGGAGTAAATATTCAAGAAAGAAACATTGACCTTGACGTACATGCCAGGCCTGGCTTAAGTACCTAATCTCCAGTTTTTTTTTTTCTCTTTTGCAACCCAAATTTTGTTTTTGGCGTTTTTCGCTTCTCTTCTTCAAATTAAAATTTTTATGTACTGAAATCAACCTCTGGATAAATTTACCTAATACCTAATACGAGCTTTGTGAGAGATCCCTCTACGTAGGTTTCAGCTTTTGGGTATTCCGAGCCCATTTCTGAGAGCCGTAGTCCTGTCAGTGCTCTGTAGTCGCACAGCTGTCTCTTTTTCCGCCAGGCAAAATCTACATGCCGTTTCTTTGTCTAGCCCAAATTGCTCGTGTACTTCTTCAGCAAATCCAAAATTGCTTTAACAGACTTCCGGTCTCTGCTTAGTTGGTCCGCTGTAAATGTAGGTCTGTGTCCAGTTAGAAATTGATTTCTTGATTGGATAATAATTTTAATAATTTGGTTTGAGTGCATCCAACTTTGACTGAATCTCCATTTTCTTGTTTACTGAACATGAATTGACGCATATACCTCTTAAATGCAGCAAAAGACAGCCTCCCTCAGGCACGCAGCATCACAAAAGGAGCGTTTAAACTCTGGCGTCTTATGTAGCGCTGGAGTGATCAGACCGCGAAACCTAATTTGATGTGATGAACATCAGTTTGGAAAAATATCTTATTGGGGCGTTCGCGTCGAAATCACACGATGCCGTTAATAGGACACGATGTCTCATATTTAACCATTTGCAATCAGGAAAGGTGTGTGAGATATGATGATATTTTTTTGCACTGTTTGAATTCTCTTCTGATCGTATCGATGCATACAAGGGTGATCCATAGAACAGGGAACAGCCCAATTGCATAACACAAAGGATCTGTGTAAAGTTTGCAAAGTTTCAACTGTATAAAATTTACAATTGTCGAATAAATAATTATTGAAAAAAATTGTTTCGCTAACTTACCTCTTTGATATATTTTTTTTTAATTCTTTGTATGTTGTAGTAGTTGTTAGTTTTAACGATTCTAGGGGTGCTTCAAGCAATTTAAAAAAATAAGCAAATACTTCAATATTTTTATTATATGTTGCGCTTGGAGGAAGACACCAAATATAGTTAGGAGCAACAAATAAAAAGAACAACTCGATACAGTGTAGCAGTTATTAGCAAGTCGTAGAATGAGTTCAGTATGTCCACCCGTTCATCGCCAAAATTCCTCTGACCGTTTCCTCGGTTTACAGATCTTTTTATAGGTTCGGGTTCTCCCTCTCCCGGTCGTGGTAGTATTAGGTCTATGTACAGCGATGATAGATAAATAACTTGTCTTCTGTTAATTTTTTTACATATCTTCAAACTTCAATTTACGAAATAAATTCAATTGTATCTCAATCGTAATATCTTTTTTATTTACTTTTTTAGATTTTTTAGACAGATCTTAGTTAGTAGTGATCAAAAATCTCTTAATTCCTCCCTTTTTCTGCAAATGTTTAACAATTTCTGCGTGAATATTCGTT
>LR736924.1:631804-737319 GCA_902654985.2 Oryctes borbonicus | reverse complement strand
CTCCCTTTTTCTGCAAATGTTTAACAATTTCTGCGTGAATATTCGTTTGAAATAATATTTTAATTTTTTTTTAGATTTCTTAGATGGATCTTAGTTAGTAGTGATCAAAAAGCTCTTAATTTATCCCTTTTTCTGCAAATGTTTAACAATTTCTGCGTGAATATTTTTTCTAGGTTTTTTATATATTAAATTCTTATTTAATTTTTATCATTGTTATATTTTTTCTTAATTTTTCTGTTTATTTTTCAGGTGAGCGAGGAGAGCCCCCCATTTGAGATGCGCGGGTCATGCGCGCCGGCCTGTGCACGGTGAGCGCCCCCCTGGCCGCGTGCAGCCCCGCAGCAGCGCTCCCCCCGGCCGCCCGCTTCCTTGCACTCCACCTGCTGCACCAACAGACCCTCTACTTTGTCGTGCAGGTCAAGAGCAGGGTACGCGAACTTTACCACCAGACATGTCATCATTTCGCCCAGCAGGGTATGCTAGACACCGATCTCTTCGGATTGGCGCTTATCTGTGGTAGGTCCCCCTTTTTTTTTTAATTATTTTTACCTTTAAGATTTCCCAAAGGGCTCCAATCATTTCGGAACCGGAAAATACCTTTTATTAGATGATTTCTCATTACATAAAATGGTTATTTTCCATTTCGTTCATTTAATCGGACAACTCGTTCAAGTCTTATGTGTGATCAGTCCGGTGCTGCGCGTTGACCGGGTGCATCGGACACTATAAAATGCGGATTTCGAAGATTTATTATCGGTCCCAAAGACGTAACAGTCCCACACATTAAGAGTGAATATTATGCAGTAGGTATTACGGGAATAAATTACTTTTTACGAGGCGTATAAGTTGGAAACAGTAGTCTGACTTTTAAGGAGGTGTTGGATCAAAAATCGAGGTTTCATTATCGATTTCCTAACAATAATACTGCTTTCGATCGCAATAATTGCTGAATGATTGATAACCAGCAGAGTTGTTACAAGCGCAGCTTTATTGTATAATGAACCTAAAAAGGCACAAAAACTGCTTGTAAGACCTCAAACCACCCTAATTCATTTTTGTTCCGTCTACCCTATTTTTGTGGGTAAAAATGAATCATAGAGGGTATAAAATATTTACCCCATTGGTTATTGCCCCGGCTAACTTGAATATTCCGGCGATCAACCATTTAATATAATACAACATGCCACTATCCAAGCAGACTTCCCAAATTCCTGATCAATAGCTTGTCAGCTTCAAATTTGGCGATACAAACCCTAATCCTTATCTAACTCCGAATTTTTGGCGAAAATCGTTTGCGTACTTCCATCTTTACTTCCTCCTCATCAAAATCATCCGAAAAGAACAGCAGCAATACAACACCAGCAATCGACCAGAGAGACTCGTATCTATCCGAATCGAAGAAGTTTTAGCATTCCCCTTGGCCGAGAGAACACGTTGTTTTCGAGGGAAGCCGTGCGAGTAGCGAACTAGGGAAAGAGAGGTGCGGCGGTGGGGGAGGGGGAGGAAGCAAGAGGAGGGAAACGACGTGCCGTGGAATGTTGTCCGGCGCTGCAACATTCCTTACCGGCGGGTACAGTCGTCGGAGCAAGTCTAGAGATGAGTATGATGACTGCACTAGCAAGCACATGGCGTAAGAAGAAGAAGAGATACGAGTAGGAGCCTTTCGCGTGGATAGTGGATCTGGATAGCGTGGACCATTCAAGCGCTTCACCGTACTACGGCGTGCTTTGCGAGAAGAGCTTAAGGGAAAACGCGATGAAAACTCGGAAAAGAGGAATTTCTTAAATATGATCTTTTGATATTGAATCTGGTGAAGGTGATCTAGATTTATACAGAGGAGGGGAAAAATTAAATTAGTCTGTAGAGCTTATCATGGTTCAAGGACTTAACAGGTTAAGATTAGCAGGTTAAGGTGTGATTTCTATTGGGAAAAAAATGTTTATAAAACAAAAGAATTCGGTGAATTTTATGTATTTATACAGGACGCATGATGGACACTGTAAGGGTAGTTATGGGATGCTTAAATAAAGATAATTTCCTTAAATAAATTTTAGCTTTTAATTTAACTTTTCTTTTAGGGTTTCCGGGTTATTTATTTTTTGTTAAATAAGGCTGCTTTATTATATTTCTGAACATTGGGTTTTCCCCGAAATGTTAATTTTTGTTCTTCTTTCCCTAGTTTGCAATTCTTCATTTTGTTTTGGTTGAAATATTCCTTGATGTGTTGATAGGCGAACCTCTGTTGTTGAGCTGCCATTTTTATACACAAAGTAATTAATCGGAAACACCTGGCCTTCAATACGATCACGCCATGATAAGTTAATTGAAGTTACAGAAATACTAGTTAGTTAGCTTTAAAAAATTCCTTCGAAAGAAAGGAAAGAAGGAACATGAACTCTGGAAAGTCGCAAGATGGAAGGATGCGTTTTGGTGGTGGCTACGTTTTTGGTCCTGAGTAAGCGCGACACCCAACGAACGGTTAGTTTCTTCACGCCTGATTTTTAGTCAATTTACGACAAACACACAGCCTCTGTACGGCCGTCTAGCACCATTTTTTTGAATTTTTCTGATCGTCCTCGTAAAGAGCGTCAATCTCGATTTTAATTTGCGGTAGGTGTACTGCTTCAAACGCAAGAATTTGATGACGACTAGATATTCAATTGTTTCCTTTTTTTACAGAAACATTGTTTGTTAAACAACAACTGAGCGTCCAACATGGCTGAAATTTTTAACGCGTTTCAACGCGTGAGCAATCACATTACCAGAATATTTTCGATCGGTAGCGCCATCTCCATGTCGACGATTGAAACTTTCTAAACTGCTCTCGTACATATCCACACAGAGACTTGACTTGCGTTACACACATTCCACGGACAATTATCATCTGCAGTTAACCGGCATTGATATCTCGTTAGCGAGTTCATCTCGCCCTTGAATTTATTATTATTGTTGTGTATAAATATATAAATAGACGAGCTTCATGTTCGTACTGTACATCGGCGCATACGCGTCCCCCATACGCGCTAATGAGCGTCAAATATACAGTATCTAATAAATAACGCACCCGTACAATGCTGCGTTGTGAAGGTAACGTAAATAACGAAGGCTAAAAATAACCGAGCAAATTTATTAAGCAAATAAAACTATCGGTGCAATGAATGATGTTGCAGTACACATAAAATGATGCTCTATTGTTTTACGAGCGTCTACCGTGAGCGAGTGGGAAGCATTACAAGAGGAGTTTGTTATATTGTTTTGATGTACAGTGGCCGGTTTATGTTTTGTCTCCCACTTGCAACGGCTAAATATCAATACTATCTTCTGCGTGGCAAGGCCAAGTACTTAGATAAATTTTATTGGGAAAAAGAACATGAAGATTAACGCCGGGAAAACAAAAATAAAGATAAAAACCTAAGACTTAACCGAGCAAAGTGGTTTGGCATTAATTCTTTGTAACATGGGAGATATACAAAGATAGTCAAAATTTTGGCCTTAAATTATAATAAACTAAACAGAAACTACGAATACAATCGCGTACTGCCAACAACGCACAAAGTCCGTAGCTCTCTCTCTTAAAGGAACGTACTTACGAACCGGCTCTTCGTCATGAATGGTTCTCCTCCAGTTCCAGGTGTGCTGTGGCATGCCGAAGCCGGTCATCCCGTGTACGGCATGCGTATCGGCCCGTTCCGAAAAAGGAGCGGGCCAGAGGATAGCCGAGAAGAGAAATAAAGAAGGAACACCGTCAAATGAGCGCGGTTCGAAGAACAACAAAAAGAGCAACGCAAAGGTTGGTAGTGCAGCGAGCGAGTTAGTTGAAAAGAACGTCTGTATGTGTAGTCGATTGCGTGAAATGGGAACGTCACTGTTTTGAATACGAAATGACGAGGGGGGTCAGTGCCGGACTAGGTCGATGCGCCCCTACCGTTACTACCGAAATTAAGATCGCGAAGAGATTTTGTCTAATGCTGCAGCTTGTATTGGATCCACTTTAAGACTCTCAAACGCAAAACAGGAACTACGGATGAAAATGGGATCAATATCTTTATTTCGTGAACGGCTGTAGATCTGATGTATATACAGGGACAAACTTGTTTAGTAAAATGTGGCCTGATATGTGTGCTACAGTTAGATAAATAATAGATAAGAAGATAATGGAATCACCTACCCACATCACTACCTGGTTACTCGGGAATGTATTTGACCCACTTAGAAGATTTGAACCTAGCGAGGCTCCAACTCACAGCGCCTAACCCTATCCAGTCAGACGCAGGCCCTCTTACCACCAGACCACGGAGTCAGCCCGTGTAGAAGTTTAATAGTTGAGGTTCAATTTATTGGCACAGAAGCGGTCATTGATTGTCAGTGTTCTTATTTCTTTACGTTTTTCTCAATTTTTTTTGTGGTTTGGGACTCACAAAACTGCGAAGTAGAAACTTCTGGCATTGCAGCAATATCATGCGCGAATAATTATAATTTCTTTCCTTAGTTTTTCATCGAAATAAGAATAAATTAAAGAAATTGGTTGAAAAATCGATATTTTAATCCATTAAATTAAAAAATATACATCACGCCATCCAGACTTTGAACTGAAATAATCTACATCTCATCCACTATTACGGTTCTTACTCCAACACTGCAACATACTCCAAGAACACAACCCACTGGCCGAAGAAAAACCAGAAGAACAAAAAAAAAATAGAAGAACACGGCTATGGAGAATAGATGAAAAAGAAGGAAATTTTCTACTACTACATGCTCAAAAACGATCGAGACGAAGACGGCCGTACAGAAAAGAGAAAACAAACGAAAAATGCTAGAAGGAAAAGAGTCGAAAGAAGACGAAGGAAGAACAGATGAAGCAGCAGCAGTAGTAGTAGAAGAAGACAGCCTGGGGTAAAAAACAGCTCGCGTCCACCACAAAAAAAAAGAAGAAGAAGGAAAAAAAAACAATACGCCGCCACGGCTAAAGACAGGTAGCAGCTTTCGGAACGTGGAGCACGGCGGGGGGTGGGGAGGAGCGGGACGCGGGTCATTTGTATACTTGGAGAATGTGCCCGACCGGGTACAGTCGACGACAGAAGCCGTAGTCGCAACAGCGAAGTGTTGAGGCGAGCCGAAGGAGACGTAGTACATAGAAGAGGTGTATTCCCTTGGATATACCTGGCTTTCATTCTTAAACGGAACATGAGAATTCCATGGAATAAGGGATTAATTGGATCAAATCGTCGTTGATGAGACATGTTCAAATATTTTTTTTTTTTCAGAGAAATGTTTCTTGCAATCTTTGCAATGAAAATTTAAAATTGTTTCGGTTCTGATAATATTATTGCACTTTTTTCTTATGTGTTACTAATTATTATTATTATTATTTATCTAGCTTAACACAGAAACATTTTTTTTAGTACCCTCATTACTTTCCCGGTCAATGGAACAGTTTTCGCCTTTTTCGGAACCGATTCTCCCTTTGCAGTCCACTGTTTCGACTGTGCTTTGTTTTCGTTAAATGACAAAATTTCATAAGGGTTGCTCCATAATGGAATAAACCAAGTAAGAAGAAAAAAGGCAATACATTGTCCTTTTTTGCCTATTTTGGCGCTTCTTTTTATACACGTCAGTTTCGAAGCCCATCGTTGAGAGGACTACGCAAAGTAATCCATAATACCAAAGTGACAAAGTGGATAGCCTTAGGCAATTTGGAATAATTCCATAGCCTTAAAATCAAAATTAACACTGCGGCGAATCATCAGTTGCAACCTCAACCACGGTACCCACATCTTCCCTATTTCCCAAATTATTAAGGCAGAAACACGAATTGACAAATCTAACTACGTCTAACGAAGGAAACACGGTATATCGTATACCTCATGCAGCAACCACGCCAACTGCGCCCTTACGTTAAGCCTTTTTTCCATCTCGTTCCCTCTAATTTACCGTCCTTTTTCCGCAGTTCGTCTATAAATATAAGCTCTTCCCTCTTGCTCTAGCGCGTCTTCATCTCGGGTGCGTTTCGTCGTCTCCACTATTTCTTCAAAGAATCCCATACAAGGTCACGCAAGGTTGCCTCGCAGAAAACGTCAAAAATTCCAGCCTCCTCCTTCTTCGTCTTCTTCTTCTGTCTCGATTGGTCTCTCTCCTTCTTTACGTTGCCCCTGAAAGGGTTCGCGTGCTACCTTTTCCATTATATCACATACGTTGCGCGCATTCTATAGACGGTTGGGTATAGTAAATTGGGCGTAGACCCTTTGGAATTTATTGTTTTTCTTTTATGGTGGTATTGATGTTTGGGTATTATGAGACATATGTAGATAGCTTTAGAAAATATTTCCAAAATTACTAATTTTCTTAATTTCTTTTCTTCTTCTGACTTTATCAAATCATTTTCGTGAATTTCGAAGTAATATTGAGTTGAGAAATTGGGCAAAATCTTTATGGTTGTTTACAAAGGAGAGCTATCCAGATATCAAATTCAGACTTGTGGATGTTAGTGTTTAACGCCTTTTTGTTATTTATTTTTTTTATTTTGTATTTAGTTCTTTTTTTTTCTTGTCTTTGTCCTATAAATGGTTGTAATGGTGTTGGAAAAATAAATATTCATATATTATGATACTTAGAATTGTGTAACTATGGGAAAAAGCAAAATAACCAGGTTTGGGTCGGAGTTGCGTGAAGTTCGAACAGCGAACCAACAGTTCTCAGAATTAGTAACTCTAAAACTTCACGGCTCGAACCACTAATGGCCATTAATTCTAGAATTCTTGAGCGGATTCGAATAAAACATATGTTACTGGAATGGTTCACCTCTCGCCTTCATTTTATTTAAACGTAATGTACATATGTTCGTGCTAAAATAGAAAGAACAATCGTTTAATACGATCAACCTAACTGATTATCTATCAATTTCTTTTGCAGACGGCGAATATCTGTTCGCCGAACCCGACAGCAAACTCTCGAAGTACGCGCCGAAAAGTTGGAAATCCTCCCACAGCCATGGCCTGGACGCGAACGGCCGTCCGGCCCTCGCCTTCTACTTCCGCGTCCAATTCTACGTGGACAGCCCTCTACTCCTACGAGACGAGACCACCCGCCACCACTACTACCTGCAGTTGCGTCTCAACGCGTCGAGCGGCGCGGCCGGCGAGCACGCGACTCGGCTCGCCGGTCTCGCGCTCCAAGCCGATCTCGGCGATCGCGCCGGCGATTCGAACGCCATCTTCCGGCCGGAGGACTACGTGCCGCCGGGCATGCGCGAGCCGGCCGCGCTGCGCGCGATCGAAACCGCGCATCGGACACACCGCGGCCTGCCGAAGACGGAGGCACGCGCTCGCTTCATAGCCGAGGCTTGCCGGCTGCTGCAGGCGCCCGTCAACGCGCACGTCTTCCGCCTGAGGGCGTCAAAGACGGAGACGGCGCCCGGCTCGATCGTGCTCGCGGTGTGCGCGAAAGGGCTGCGTGTCTGTCCCGATAACAATCCACCGTCGACGTTCCTGTGGAGTTCCATCGCGAAGTTGAGCTTCGAACGGAAGAAGTTCGAGATACGGACGAATCACGAGAAGTTGACGCTTTACACGACCAGCGACGAGAAGAGCCGGTTGCTGTTGGCGTTGTGCAAGGCGACGCATCAGTTTAGTATGGCGGTGGCGCCAAGGTAATTTCGATATAAACTAAGCAACAACTTTTTTTCCATATTTAGTCTAATGCTTTTTTTTTTATTTTTTTATGATTATGAACAACTTGCAACAAATACTAATTTCAAATGCAAACGCAAACTGTAGGAAATTGAAAACCTAAAATCATCTTTTCATTCTACATTCGTTGCTACCATCTTTCTACGTATTCCTTGATATTGCGCAGGTTGCACGAGGCGAAACGCGAAGAAGAAGAACGGCAACGTTGGGACTGCGACCAGCGCGTCTCCGTGATTTCGAGCACGTCGTCGAACACGACGTCGGGCATCGTCAGCGATCGCGTCCATTCGGAGGACGAACTGGAGATCATGATCACCAGCCCGCCGGCCCCATCCACGGAGAGCCTGGCGCTGGCGCATTTGCTGGACAGTGCGCCGGCGAGTAGTAGAACATCGGCGGCGTCCGCCACAGCTGCCGTCGCCTTGGCGGCGCTCACCTTTAAGGACGAAGAGTCGGAGAGCAGCAAGCACGATACGAGCGAAAGCTCGGCGAAGACGACCGCAAGTGTCAAATGCGCTGGTTCGCAATGCAGTTCCTCCTGCAGCACGGTGGTCGTTACGCCTATACAAGCAAGTAAGTCGACATCTTAAGACGATTTGTCCGTTTTACATTGTTTGAGGTGTGTGCTTATTTTTTTGTGTTGTGTTATTTATTCAATTAACATTATTTGCGATTTTCTCCTAAATCTTTCTTCTTTACTTTGCAGAAGCTAAACGAAGACCCTCCACTAGCAGCAGTCTAGAGCTCGGGTATTCGCACACAGCTCAAAATTCTGCAGTCAGCGACGCGACATGCATCGAATTGGATGATATACGCGAACCGGTATATACAGCGGGAACGGCGGCACCCAGCAGCCACACCAGCGGGGTATACACGCTTACCTCCAGCGACCAGTACGCTACGTTAAACTCCAGCGATCAAGACGTCGTTTCCGGCGAGCAATTCCCAACCGCAGACCAGGTTGACGGTTTAACATTCAGGATCCGATCGAATTCGAACGTCAGCAACTCAGGATCCTTCAGAGGTGATGGAAGCGACCCCACCGACACGAAGCAGGCCCTATTGACAGCCGAAGAGTTATCGGATTTGATCGTCGGGAGATATCCATCGTGTAAAAGTGTTAGTCACACGTTAGATTCGGATTCCGATTACGTCACGCTGCCTTCGTCATATCAGGGTTACGCTCCGATTCCTCCAAAGCGGATAGATAGCGTTGAACCTCGTTTGAGACCTCCACCTCCTCCGTACGGAGCTAATTTGACGTCGGAAATCGCTTTCGAAGACAGCGTTTTGTGCATGAGGGATCCACCACCTTACCCGGACAATCCGACGCCTGTACCTCCTCCGATTTACCCTTCCGAAGAGGCTGCCGCTCGTTTTATCACTACGAGACCTCCTAGCATACTTACAGCGCATGCTAGTGTTGTTAGTGGGAGTTCGACTCCGAGTTATTCAAGTCCCAATCAATCGCAAGTCCCGCCGATTCCGCCGAAAATACCTCGGAGTTCCAGTACTATAATTTCGCCGAATAATTACATAGATGTCGCTGCGACGAAGGCGGGGGTGTTATTTCCATGCACTTTCTTACCGCCACCTCCGCAAGCGCCCAGGCAACCTCCACCACCTCCTCCAATGGCTACCGTTTACACAAGTCAATTATCAAGATCGCAAATCGAACAGTACCAACAGCAGATGTATTCAGATGTGGATTTCGTTGTTTTTCCGCTGAAAGAACCCGCGATTAGTAGACAGGAGTACTTGGAAGCTAAACAAGGCTCTTTATTAGCGGCTCTGGCCCACACCCAACCCATGCTATATAGATCAACCCCGTACTTACCAAGATACGCTTCTTCACAGAATTTATCAGATACGTACGTGCAACTTCCGGTTTACGGAGCCCCCAGTATATCTTCGACGGGTAGTTTCGAACCTCCACCACCTCCTATTCCTCCTAGCCGGAGCAGATTCATGCGAACCAGATCCGATGATAACATTTTAAATTCTTTGGAGACCCCTCAAAATCCTCCTAAGTTTAGGAGATTGCCACCGCCCCCGCCGCCCCTACCGGAAAAACGCCCGGAATTACGGACGCAATCGATCTTAAAGATCGATAAAACACCTTCGGCGACGTTAAACGCCGAAGAATCTTCACAGGCGAAAGCCGCCGTGGCTTTAGACATCCGCACTTTGCGCGAAAAAAGTAAAAAGATGGACTTGCCCTTGATCTCCGCTCTATGCAACGATAGGTCGTTGATAAAACAAACGAAAGCTTTCGTGATGCCGAAACACCCGACGGAATTAGCGCCGAGAATGCCGCCATCTAGTTCGACGAAAGCGAAGTATCCGGTTTCCGGATTGAGCAGCACACGTATCAATAAACCGGCGCGAAAGATACCGCCGCCGAGCCATAGGCACCCGGGGGATAAATTGCCCGAGATTCCGAGGGAGAAAATGACTGAAATACCTAGAGCTACGCCTAATAATTACGTACTGACGGATCCTAGAAGTAAACATAAGACTATGCAATCGCATTCTTGAATTTACAATGTAAACGTTTTAGTGAAGAATTGAAAATTAAACAGAAAATAGCCGAGATCACCACCAAATCTACTGTCAAACAACAGCGACATCTTAACCTAATTTTTGCCTGTTAAAATAAGAGATGGCGCTACGGTTTTGCATACTGAGTGTAAGAGTAAATTGCTTTTGGAAACGATATATTTTTGTTTATTCCGGATAATTAAAAGGGAAAAGGTTATCCGGGCTTCTATTAGGTGCCGCTATAACGTTTAAAAATCTGGGAACTTAAGCAGTGATTCTAGAACCAGTGAATAATAAACAGGTCCTTATTTAAATTTGCGTGTATAATGTGATGTTTAAAAAATACATTCCAATGACTGCTTTAAAGGGAAAATTAAAAATAAAGGGGACACTTTATTTTATGTGAAAGTGATAGAGAGACAACTGCGTAATCATGACAACAGAAGAAGACAGATCAACGATGAGATCTCTTTTTTCTTTCCGGAAAAAATTAGCAGGACTTATACGATGCATAAGATAAATTATTTTTTCTGAGCATATTATTATTTCTCTTTTTGATAATGTTTTAAGTAATTCGTTGTTGAAAAATAAAACAGAAAAAAAAAAAACATTTGAAACGAATCAAACGAAAGTGTACTTAAGTACTTAAGAATCGACATTCCAGTGAATTCCGAAAAGATTAAGTTAGAATTCGAATATAATATTGTAATCTTTTTTTTTTGTAAACTCAGGGTGCCATTCTACGCAATATTTTTATTTTCATTTCTAAAGAAAGAAATACTTAATTAGTTTTAATTATCAAGTTATGAAGATATTCGATACATTGAAAGGTTAATTGTATTGAAATATCTTAGAGCAGGTCAAAAATGTGATTTCATATCGATATTCCTTTAAAAACAAATTATCAAAATATTTGGGAAAGAATTATTATTATTAGCGTTATTTACTGGACCCTAACCACTAGACTGATTGCGAGAGTTAACGGTGCATAGTTTTTGGCAAATGTTTTAGTGTAAAAAAAAAAGGAAAAATAATCTTTATAAAGCATTTTTGTCCTGCTCGAATATCAAGAAAGAATCCTTCGAATTAGCCTAAAAAATGTTGGCTCTATCGAAGCTGCTTTACAAATTTAACTCATCCGACAATAACAGCAACAGTAATCATCAATCAATCGCAATCCAATCAATATCGTAATGAGAGTATTTTGTACATAGTATTCTTTTTTTTTATACTTTACATGTTATATATAGTGAGAGAGATGACGAGATGAAGAATTATATAAACTTGCGAAAGTGAATTCCATGATTCTTTTCTTTTACCATATACATTGAGAGATGAACGTCGTTTTTTTTTTTTTTAGCATATAATTCATATACACTTGCTCAACTGTTATTTTTTAGAACTTAACAATGTATGTAATTATTTTTTTATTTATTACTATTTTTTTTTAATTAATTAAAATATTTTTGACGCTATCAAATGTGAGAAACTTTATAGAAAAGCTTCAATCAAGTGTATGGTGCTGCCGAATACAACCGAATAAAATCTATAAATCGATTAAGTTTGCGTTGTATGTTTTGTTTATTTTACCCTTTCGTAAACAGGGTTTCCTTTCTTTAAAAAAAAAAAGGGTACATTGAAATAGCTTTTACTAGAGTTTTCGAACGCTGACCTTACTGCAACAATGGCTAATTCGTCATTTTGCAATCTATAGTTGAATTAGGACAGATTATCTGAGTTTTTTTTTTTTTTTTTATTTAAAATAAATTGCGGAAGAAACCGCGGCATTTGAAGAAAAAGGACGTTTTGTTACATCAAGACAATACTTTCTCACACTCAAACTCAAAGTTTCGTTCGTAAATGCCTATTTTTCAATATTTAATCCATTGTTTCCTAAAAACCCTGTAGGACATATACAGGGTGCAGAAAACAAATGAAATCTACGAGCGAATTGTTACCTACAGAATTACACCAACTTGTAAAGGGTACAATTTATAAATAGTACAAACAATGAAAGATAATCAAGATAATGAGAAGTATTTTAACAGAAAAAAATAAAATAAAAATAAAATAAATAAATCGCGAGGTAGTTTACACAAAACGCGCAAGCGTGGTACGTAAATCAAGGAATAACAAAATCTTATAAAAACAATCAAACAACATTACAAATTAGTATAACAATAGTATTTACTATAAAATAACATTCTTATAAAACATGACAAACATCAACGTATCATATAATTATAGGAAAAAAATTATAAAATACACACTTAGTTGACTTTTTCCTTCTTTTTCACACGTAGAAGATCACAAAGTCGGACTTACAATTGAATTTAATAACTTACGTACTTTAAATGCTAAATTTACCTAACTTTGCATGTCCTGCAAGGCGACGCATGCTTCGATCATCAAGCAGGCTAGCTTGTGTTCGGTTTGATTTTCGTTCAAACAACGTAGGCTATGGGTGCTCAACAAAAGAATGTTATTTAGCTGGCAAGGGACGCACCATTCGCCGTTCTGAAAAGGTGCGAGAAATTTTGAGCGCTTTTAAAGAAAAAATTATTTTACTTACCAAAGTATCCAGATACTGCGTCAAAGTCGTGCTGAACGCTCCAATTTTCAAAGACAAATCCGGTGAAGACGTCATAAACTGTGCCAACCTCTTCCCAGCGACTTCCAACAATCTGGGACCTAGATCTTCAACATCTTTGATAGCGGGCAATAATTCTTCAGCTACAGAGTCGAATCCATTTATATACAATTGAACTAATTGATATCTTCGAAGAAAATCGACGTCCAAGTTCCACAATCGCGCCAAACTGATGCACCTCCCCATCCACGTCACGTGATCTGTTGAGTACACTTTCTCTTTGTCTATAGTAACCGTTTCTATGGTTACCAATACCACTTTGCAAAGAAAATGAATTCTAGCTGCGCTTATCTTGCTTTCCGTTTTATGCCAAGATATTTGGGCTTTCTGCTGGAGATCCGAGAAGAATAGAGGTATCACCGAAGGATCAAAGAGGTTGTTGACAAATTTTGTTTGTTTTATCGAAAAAGTGGTAATCATCTGCATGGTTAGACACAGTTGGTAATGTAAAAGCAATAAATCATAATTAATATTATTTTGGCTGTGTGCTAATTCAGTTAAAGGCAGCCCACACTCATCTTCCCATATTGGTTCGTAATGTAAACGTACTTTTTCGACATTAAAAGATTCCTGCAAGCAATCCATGAACTCGTTAAAGAACTCTGTGCAAATCCTAATGAACGAACTCATTTGAAAGTCCATTAGGCCAGTATCTTGCTTGCAAAGTCTCTCCTTTGGTAATTTTCCAACTTTCCTAATTAATTTGCAGCAGCTTTCGAACAGTATCTTCAGATGAGTATTCCAAATCATGTTATGGAGCCCTTTCTTCAAATGTGGCTCCGTAATCTGATTCAAACAACTTAAACTTGCTTCCAATTTATGGATTTCTTGTATGTCTTTCTGCCAAGCCAAGGCATATTCCCAAGACATGTTCGTTAGGAGGACGTCACAGTCCAAACTGTAAGGAAATTGCTTCCGTAAGATATTCAAGTGTTCGAAAACACTTTCCGAGGATAATACCTCAAGATCTTCAGAGGAAATAATTGCCGGACTAGGATTTTCTTTCTGTTGTGAAACAGACTGCTCGGTTAACAAAGAATTTTGATGATGGATCTCGTTTAATGTCAAGAACTTCGGATGGATACCTTTGAGAGTCAACCACCTTGCCACCAATTCGCTCACGGAGCCTTTTCCCTTATCCAAGATGCTTCTCAAGCTAACACTTTCTTTTTCATGCTTTAATTTCGGTAAGGAGCTGCTGCAAATCGGATCATTCGCGAGGATGATATTTAACAGCGATACATCTTCTAGCTTCCCGATTAATAGAGTCCATTCGCAATTTTCCTGCGATAGATTCTCCCAAACTTCGAAATCTTCCTCGGAGCTCTTCTGGAATTCCTTCTCGTTCTCAATACGTTGAGCTACTCCTTTACAGAGGATGGCAGCCATTAATGCTGGGAATGATTTCGAGGAATTCATCAGCAATTGTCTGATTTTGGTCCAGAATGGTGAAGTGCTATTGTTGTCTACGATTAAATCATCGTAGTTCACGTTTTGGGCCAAACAATAGATGACAGCGCTAAGATTTCGCATCTCACGTTCGAGATTGATGTCTATATTTAGTGGACGATGTACCCAATAACTAAGGAGGAGATAGAAGAGGTCGTTAGTGGAGATAGAGCTGGATTTAGATTGTTCCTGCGGAAGGAATAAGATTTAGACAGATCCAATTGGGTTAGAACAGGCTTGACGTGCAAAATCATTGGCTATTGTTTTAAAATGAACGAACTATAAATATGTGTATAATAAACTTACTTGCAATTCCTTTGTATCCATAATTCCACTTATATACTTTGCAAATATAGTTTCAGCAACTTGGAATAGAGCTACCTCATCGACATCTTTCTTGAGGCACACCGCACCTTCAACGCTTAAATCAAAGACCTTCAAGAAACTCGATAGAGTCTTCTTTCCATTTTCTTTGAAGGAGACTTTCAAATCATGCGATTTATAATTATTTAACGTACTCAAATCCAACAATTTCTGTAGATTCTCCATTTCTTTCACACCTAACACAGCGTTAGTATCCAACGCGTTGGAACATTCGAAGTTCCCATTCGTAATATCCTCTTCTTGAGCTTCGTCTGTAACTTGCGTGTAGAAACTGACTAGCGAATGTAAATTCTCCGATACGATTTTTAAAGCTTTCGTCTCGCTTTCGATCTCGGATTGATTTAAAAGGTTAATTTTCTCGATAAAGTGGTCTACGCACTTTAAAATTACTTCTGGCAGGATTTCTCGATTTAAAACCAGGAATTCCAATAGTTGTAATTTGATATCTACGGTTTTCATTTCGGAACAAGTGTTAAATGCTTCGGAAACTAAACTTTCATCGTCGTAATTCCCACTCTTGACATACTGTTTTAATCGTTTATACAAGTGCAGATCTCGCACCCTTTTACTATTCTTTTCGGTGAGAGCGAAATGAAACGGAATAATGATTTCCTTAATAGAACCATCAGGATCGATTAATAACGTATTATATTGGCATACGTATCTAGATTTTGATGTTGTTTGAAAGCCCATTAGGCCGTAATTAATGTAAATTAACCTACTACACTTCGACGCAGTAAATGTTGCTATTTTTGTACCTACTTGAGCTGAAAAGATCTCTAACGTTCCCTTTTTAGGTGAATAAATCAGCAAAAATAGAGCTATCGGTTTCATTGAACGATGTTTTACTTTCCTTTCGTCAGGCACTTGTATGAAAGCACATTGTGCTTCTCGATAACCTTTAAAAATTCTTATTGCGGTGCCTTTGTGGGCATCGATTAACATTACACGACCTAGAGCATCGGAAATAGCAGCTATTTTCTTGTTTGGGGATAAAATTATGTACGAAGCTATTCGGCGAAGATCACAAAGCCCGAAACGACAAGTCATCGCTTCCGCTGGCAGTAAAGTAACGCTGGACTGCTTCTCAGGAGTAGTTTTTGCACCAGTCAACCATCCACTGGTAACAAAATAATATTTTCAAAGACTAAGCCATTAAAAAAATGTACAGGATGTTTTCAAAGAAATCTACAATTTTACAAACACAATGCGTTGCTACTTACGGTAAAGCAGACTTTAATTTGCTAGCAACTGCTTTGGCCACATCACTAAGTACTGGCTGGGTACCACCTTCGATTGCATAATGAAATCCGATGAATGGTTTTATTCCGGCTGCAATTACCAAATTACTGTTTGGAGCAATGGCACGATATCTACTATCGAATCCTTCACATGTCGAAGCAGTTAGCAGGTGATCAAACGTATTTGATAAATCTAATCCAACAATAGCTATATCGTTTACAGTGTTTTGATCGACAAAACCCCATTTCTTAGGATTCATTGAAGTTGTTATAGGTTCGATATCGGTACCGCTGGTTTGTCCTTATAAATATTTAAAATGTATGCGTTATAATTATATTAAAATATACTTACTTCTAGCTAAATAACTCCTACAACTCCTAAGAGCTGTAAAAAGACTACCTCCGTTGATAACGCAAACATTATTAACGTATTGAACATATAATTCCTCTGGTTTCAATTCGGGACTTATATCAGGTCTAGGACTATGTTGCGATTGGCATTTTAGGCTTACAACACTTTCGTTATGTAACTGCTCCTCTAAAAGTAACGTACAATCCTCCATGTAAAAACGAACATATCCAGATTCAAAACCTAAGGCGATACAAGTCCAATCAGGTCCAACCTGTTTCAATTAAACAGAATAATCGCAATAGCAATTTATAATCTGTTATATAACACGTACTTGCGAACTAGAGCTTTGCGTAACAATAGGTAAACATAAAACAGATGTTATGTTATCGTTCAGGTCAACAGCTTCGTTAAAGGTTATATGGAAATTACTAACGAGCAAATTAGAATCCCATTTTCCCGTCAAAACGATTAATTTCTTATCGTAGGCGAGCGCTACGAGGTCTCCACTAGGTGATACCGAGATTTCGCAGTATTGCAACCAATTGTCGGACCCTTGAAATAGGGAAAATGGCTTAGATTGGGGCGTGTGATTTTAAAATTGTTCGTAATTACCTTTCCATTTCTCCGAGAAGAATAGGCTGTCTTTGATCCTCGATACGTCCACTAAATTTGCAGTCAGCTTCACCTGGCAAGACATCCTATTTATTTACAATCTTTGTTTAAAAAATGACATATTTTGACAAGGAAGTTTATTTTGCATCGTTCTTTATTAAAGAGTGCGTTCAGAAATTGAGGAATTAAAGTTGGAGTGGCGAGCTCCTCCGGAGCTGCCCCGTTTTAAAAGTTCTCATGTTCGTATTGCAACCACTTTTTTTACCAAAATAATAACATTCAAATGGATCAAAAACCATTGAAGATATCACGAAATAGTCGTAATGCATAATCATCAAAATAAATATTTAAAAAAATGTTTGAAATCGTCCGAATTTCCAAAGGGAAAGAAATTTTTTTCATAATTTTCTTAACTTTCCTATATCTCTCCAATTAACAGTATCATTTATAGATTTCGATACGCCGGATTCATTAAAAGTTACCCCGATTTTTTATCTTTTACGGTAAACCAGCTATAAATTCTAGAATGTTAAAAAACTTTGACCCCTATCTTTAGCCGTTTTCGGGGTGCAATTCGAAAAATAAACGAGACAGGTAAATGAGGGTGACGGGAATCGATTCTCCGAGTCCGACTTTACTTCAAAACATGTAACTGATGTACGGTAACTGAACATGTAACTGGTCAAACAAAAACAGCGATAGAAACTAGATTCAAAGAACATATAAGAAATTATCGCTACGGCAGATTGGACGCGTCGAGTGCGGCACAACATATAAATGAAACCGGGCATAGTATTAAATTAGAAGACTTAAAATTGATTAAAAACGTAACGTCGCCGCGAGAATTAGAAGCGTACGAAACAGTTTACATAAAAAGTAATAAAAATCTGATGAACCGAGAGAACAGACCGTTGTCGTACTCTGTCCTTTTTGTTTACTCGTTTATATTTTGGGCCATAAAAGAGATCTTCCCGTCCATCTGGCCGTGTTTTTCGCATGTCGTAGTTTAAGACGCGTAGAGGGTAGAATTAGGCACTTGTAAAATACAATATTTCTTCTCGGAAGAAGGGATAGTTCATGCATGTTATTTTTCGCACGTCGTAGCTTCAAGGCGTGCAGGGGGTAGAAAAAGGCACTTGTAAAGGATGTTCTAAGAAGTAGGGATACTTTTAGAAAAAGTTCTTTTTCTCACATCATCCGGTTGATGATGAGGATCATTCATGTTCTCGAAACGGCCGTCCCGGACTTTTTATTATATTATTATATAATAAATTAAACTTGTGTGGTGCGGAGGGTGCCGATACTTATGTGTTGTTTATGTAACTGAAGCCTTTGTACTGCGCTGAAAAGTCTTCTAGGGGATTTGGAGTAAAACACGAGAAATTCAAATTTTGGTTTTATGTTGAACCAAGGTCATCGATTTCGTCTAAAATAGATTAAAGGTCCCGATAAGGCTGCTTTGCTATCCTGTGTTTGAGCATAGTTTCTTCTGGAATAGATATTTGCTATAATATTTTGTGATTCCATGTTTTTCATATAAGGACGTATCCTGAACGATTCCCCAATTGTCACTTGAGGAACGCATTCCTTAAAAAACACAGCAGTTGCATGAGTAATTGAGAAATATCCCAATTTATCGCCTAAATATTTCTAGAACGCTAAATCTACACTTGTATCAGTGTATCCCCGGATAGTACGAAGTGTCCATAACGCTTATAGTAATGTATAATCCACTCCAACTGTGACACTTCTGTATTTAGTGTTTGGAACAACTTTTTAACTGCTCCATCCAACCAATATTTGCCGGGAGTCCCCAAATTTTCCGTAGTAGCGTTCGCCACGTTTTAGCCGCTAAGATGTCCAAGGTGATCGCCACATTAATCGAGATGGGTTTTAGCAAGGCGAGAGCGTGAGTATTACGAGCAAAATTATAACCTATATGCGCCCACTCTCAAAATATGCTTGCAGGGAACAAGCTGTCGCCACGACCGGTACTAACGATGTACAAATCGCCATGGATTGGATATTATCCAATGATGAGGAGCCGATCATAGAACCTACCGCACAAGCTTCCGATTTAAACCTTTCGGAGGTGCCCGAACGAGATACTACGGAGAATCAAGTAGCTACCGAAGATATAGCTGAGTCAACTTCACCACAGGTTGCTAAAAGTATCAAGTGCGAAGACTGCGGTAAACTGTTTTCAAGTCAAACGGATGTAGAAGTGCACGCAACAAAAACCGGTATGTAATTATTACATTATACAGTATGTATTGGATGTTTTTCTTCTCTTCATTTGCGGTTTTCCCAGATACTTCAGTTAATTGCTATTTAAATTCGATTTCTCCAAGTTTAGTTCCAGAAAATGTTTTTCTCCAATTTTTCCAACTTGTCAAGCAATGATGCCCCCGTTATTATTAATTTTTTTTTCAAGATGGGGTCGATTGATATAATTCCATGATTATCCCAAAAGCGGTCGGCATCAATAACAATAAAAACCATGTTTCGATCATTATTCTATATTCTATAGAAAAACCACAGAAAAATTAGCGTAGCTATTGGTGATGTATTAATTATTTGTAGGTCACGAAATCTTCAGTGAATCGGCAGAAGAAAAGAAGCCACTAACAGAAGAAGAAAAAAAAGAACAATTAGCAAGGATAGAAGCGAAATTGAAACAGCGCCGTCTAGAACGCGAAGCCAAAGAAAAAATGGAAGAAAAAGAACGGGAAATGAACCGTATCAAATCTGGAAAAGAAATTCTAGAGGCGAAGAAACGTTACGAAGACCAAGAAACGAAAAAATTGCTCGAACAACGCAAACGAGAGAAGGAAGAGACGCGATTGGCGAAGGAGAAGGTGAAAGCCCAAATCGAACAAGATAAAATAGCTAGAAAATTGAAATTCGGCGGGATGCCACCCGTGGAGAAAGTCGAAAGTATCCCGAGCACGACGGCGGTCACCCAGAGGTCGTCGCAACCGCAAAATTACTCCGAAGTCAAACTACAGATTCGGCTCACCAATGGCAGCACCTTGACGCATACTTTTGGCGCGAAAGAACCTCTTTCAACGGTGAGACTGTTTGTGCAAATAAATCGGACCGATGATCCAGGACCTTTTACTTTGATGACGTCGTTTCCTAGACACGTATTCGGCCCTGAGGATTTCGATAAACCATTGGACTTTTTGGGTAAGTAAACAAATGAATAACGCGTTCATTAGGAACATTAAGAATGAATTTGTCATATGGAATTCTTTTGGGACATTTTGGCCATCCCGAACGCTCATCGCCAACTAAGCTGGTACGACCACGTTTTTAATTTACGTCTTTCAAATGTAAACTAAAACACTAACATCGACTGTTAAGCAACAACTGAGCGTCCAACATTATTAACATTTTCAAAAGTATCTTTCAATGTATTGGCCAGAATATTTTTGATGAGTAACATTATCTTCATGTTGCTTGATACTTTTTGGCCAGATAAATTTATCTATTTTCTAACCAACATTACAATTAAACATGACCTTGAAAATGTTGAATTCCGTATTTACTCTTGTTTCTTTTTCAGGTCTAGCACCATCTGCAGTTCTTATCGTTAGTAAAGCTTGAGAAGACTAATGTAATTTACTATAATTAAAAAACAAAAACAAATAGGGTGAGACTTATTTTTTTTTCTTTCATTCTTTAAACGTTAATTTTTTAATTTCTTTTAATGTAAATTATATATATTTATTAAATAGGTATAACGGTACATTAAAAAAGTGTTAAAGCCATAGTTCGCTAAAAGAATCCTGAAAAACGTGATTTCGTGAAATATTGTGAAACTTGTAAAATAGATTTTTCATAGGCCCTCTTTTCCCCATTTTCTTCTTCAGGGATGCCTGTTATTATACAATATAATATAACAATACGATTTGTTTTGCTGTATTTATTGTTAATTGACGATATAACTGACTTAACGATAACCTTTTAATCATAAGGAAGATTTGCCTTTTTACATGAATAAGTAATTACAAAAAAAAAAAAAATACTACCACGCCACTGTGTATTGTAATTATTTTAGTGTTTAGCTTAGTATCGTCAGAATATTTTTTGTTGACATTGAAATTGTATGACTATAAATATAACGATACACTCTTGAGGAACTGGAAAAAGATCAATAAAAGGATAATTTATAAGATTTCGTGTGAGTTTTATCAAACATTTATTTTACTCCTTCAGTTTGTTTCGATGGGATGACAAATAATGTTATCGTAACAAAAAGACAAAAATAATGCTTGTATTTTAAGGTACTCGTTGAAAGAATCAGGCAAGATGAAATATTTACGTGTTTTTAGTTTAAAATCGAGTGTAGGCCAGCCTATTTAAACATTTATACAAAGCCTCCTATAAGTTTAAGGTTTCTTTTTTTTTTTTAGGAAGTGACTGCTTGCAAAAATTATTTCTATTTACACTTCCCTTCTATCACAGCCTTAAAATAAATTACTATATACCACATCTATAGCTTGGAGAAGTGAAAATATGCTTATTATTCTATATATATATATATATATATACAGCGTATTTGCTTAATACGTGGATTAAAGATAATTCCATCCCTGAGTAATTTATTGAGCTTTCAAATAAAAAAATATTCAGAGATAAGTACCGTGTAACACAAAATTATATTCAAATGATTTGTTTTCTTAAATTGCACATCTTGTATATGATTACGTACTTCAAAAGCTTAAGGATGGGAAGAACGACAAGACACAAGATCATCCTAGATTGCAAATGAATTTCATTGAAACATGGACAATGAAGCCTGCGATCTTCATTAATTACATTTAATTAATAGAATAAAATTTGACTCCGGTAGGACACCATAAAGTCTGTAGGAACGAATCTCCGATTGTGATCCGTTCCTCTAGATTCTGTGGCGTTGGTTCAGCGCGCTTGTCCGGCAAACGGAAGCTGTAGGTTTGAATCCTACTAGACTCAATGAAAGTTTTATTCCATCAATTAATCGGAGAAACCAAGAACCGATTTTCCACGACTCGCGAAAAATATTGAACGAAATTAAAGGACAGGCATCCAAAAACGTAATAATATACAAGGCGTTCAATTAAAAAACCAAACTTGTATAGTTTGTGGCGAAAACTGGACAACCTCTCTAAATTCTGTGTTGTGCTCTAAACTGCCACGGAAATGGATTATCTCTCACCTATGCACTAGTTGGATACGCTGTATTTATGATATACAGGACGTTCCTTTCTAAGTAACTTTCGAAACACCCTGCATATTATATTTACTCCTAGCTACTTTGGTAGACTTTTTTTAAATAATTTTTATACATTAATTCTATCTAAAATATACGATCACAAGCAAAAAATTATTTTCAAAGAGATTAATTCAATAAAAATAATTTTTTTCATGCGTCTTAAAATAAATTTTGCTACAGACAATACTACATAAAAATTTAAGTTAGCCATATCAACAAGTGCAGGAACTGGTAAATCTTCCTCAATTGGGTCAGAAAATGTTGTCTCTCTTCCAATTCCTCATCTTTAATGGTGTTCTCGAAATGTGGAATCTGACCGAAGTACATAATAGGCCTCTTTAAGCTGCAATCGGTTAAAATCTGACCATCTTCTAGATCGTATAAGTACTCATCGAGGAATAAGTAATGCATCTTATCAATATCGCAATCGATTAAGTTCAAGGATTTATTAAAACATAACCGTATCTCGCTTAAAAGTGACATCTTAGGTTTTCCATGCACTTCGCATTCAATTACGGGATTTACACCCAGAGTAGACTGAATTGCGTCGTGTATTTGTTGAATCGAATAGCCAGAACCATCTGGGTGAATCCCATGTGCAGATAGGATGTCTCCGATCGAAAAATTCTTCGTCCATGCTATCGCTTGGTTGAAATAATTGAATTCCCCTTCCAATGGTTCCAGGTTTAAAGCGCAAGTGCCGTGTTTTCTCCATTCGTATTCCCAAAACGAACTTAAGGGGGTGTTTGCTTCGACATTTGTCCAATACTGTTCCAATTCACCTTCGATCGATTCAATTTCTGTCATATTAAAATGCCATGAAGAGTTGCAATATTGCGGACCATCCGTACCGATTTTCGTCGGCCATGATCCATGCACCGTCCATTGGTAATTTGGTGAAATCGTGCAGCTATTATTCGAACTGTTGTCCATCCATTTCATGCAGACGGTAATGGGCCAATGTTGTACGAAGAGTATATAATCCCAGGAGTCATCTTGCTGGAATGCTGTAAGAGTATGCCTGAAATAGTAAAATATATGTTCGGTATTGTTTCTGAGACGTTTTACTATATTCTAATGTTATCGTCGGGGTAATATAAAAGAAATATTTGCGTTTGTTTGAAATTTTAAATCTTCTTTTTTAATATTCTTCGTAAGTGGTGTTATGTCTAAAAGACTAGATTGATGGGATATTACATAGTACCTTGTAACAAAGGGACATACGTATAACGACGTAATATGATAAATTATTTATGTAATGCAAAATAATTATGGATTGCGGCCTTTCTTCTTAATTGAAATTAATTCCGTATGTTACTATTATCTATAATTGTTTTAGTTTGCATGGTACGAAGGAATCTTATGAAGGTCATTCCTAACAATAGAAAAATTAAATGGTCATAATAAAGCGGATAGAAATAAAAGGAAAATTTTAACGTTTACTTTACCTTGCATGAAAAAAAAGTACCAACATCAAATATACAAATTGCCACCGCATATTACTCGTCTTTCTAACATCTAATTCCGATTCTAGGTCACATAATTGTTGACGTTTTCTAATTGCGTTAGAACTTGAATCACAAAAACGTAAATATTTGCGTAATCCGGAGGCGCGACGTCACAACGGTGGATCCTCGCACCAACAATGCTCTTCCCACTTTCCTCGCTGTTCAAATAATAGCTGATAAAAGCAATTCGAGCGTAAGGTGTATTTTGTGTATTCTAACCTCGCGCACTACGTCTAAATTGCAATCGCAGCTACTTCCCTATCTTTTATCTTGTTTATTCGCGGGAACTTCCGCGTTCGATAAGCGATGTAAACTTGCGACGTTTTTGTAAATTTTTCTTTATTTTCCTTTGAATTTGGTGAAGGGCCCGATCTGAATTGATACCAAAAATTTCTTCGATGTATATCACCGATGTGATATTAGTCGATTTAAAGGCAACCAACCCTTATATCATTTACCCTATTCATATTTAATTAAAAAAAATTAATCAAAAGCGAGAATTAACGTTTAACAATCGGCGTAATTGCATCGATTGCGTAAAAGAATTAACACTTCAATTTATAAACGCGTTCAATCCTTTAACTGATTTTTGCGCTCAGCCATTTTCTCCATAATTGTGAATTCGAATTAAACCAACTATAATACAATAATTTCCATTCAATTCTCCGTAATTATTATTATAAATGTATCGTTTCTTACTCAAATATATTATTGCAATCCTCACAATAATTAAAAAGGAAACTTAAAGGAATCTACCTACCGAGCAACTATATCTAATATCACATTATATTCAAGATAGATAGCGCTAGTGCATCGTAATTTTTTTTTTCTCCCCCATCCTAAAAAGAAAACCTACAGCAAGTTCGAAAAAGGAAAAAATATTACGACAACCCAGGGAAAAATATAGAATCATCCGACTATTGATTCAGCAGCGGTAACTTGGGTCGACGGAAAGGCCAACCCCCGCCCCATTGCCGAGGTCACGACTTGAAATTTCGCGCAATACGGAAGTCCCGGAGCAAGTTTAACGGGTAATTTGATGCATGCGTTTTTTATATATTTTTTTTGGTCATGTATTTCTTGCGTATTTTATGAAAGTATGAAGGCGAGATCCTGTTATGTGTGGGTGTTTGAAATTCGTTTATGATAAGAGGCGAGAATATACAGTGACCGCAATTAAATGGGAAAGATTCGCATGGGCGTAGCCGGAATTTGGTCAAAGGGGGGCTTCGCAGCAAATTAAAAAAATAAGGGAAATTATTTCGGGGATTTAGGGGGAAAGGGCATTGTCCCTCCTTGACCCCCCTCTGGCTACGACGCCCGTCAAGATTCGTGTTTCCGTTTTTTTTTATATATAATTGTAGTATTAACTTAAATTGGATCTGATAAGGTGCTATTTGTTTGGAAATAATTTCTCAACATTTTTTAAAACTAATTATGTATTTCATTTGTTTTATCTTTCAAAATTAAGTAACGAAAGTTGGAATTTCGGGTTTAAAATTTATATTTTTTGAAAATTACGAAACCTAATTTTTGTTAATAATAGTGTGGATCACATAAAAAAAAAATTTGATTGCTCATATTTCAAAAGATTACTAAGATAAGAGCTTGGGAATTTTTTAAAATAAATTTGAACCGATGATATATAATTGAAATAAAATTATACCTGAAGTTTTAAATAAATTAAATTTTAAATTGCTCGTAAGGGTAAGACTCTTATTTGCAAAAACATCGAAAGTAAAGCTTACGTAGAATTTCATTTTGCGTAAATATATTAATTTTTATAGAAAATGCTGCGTTTTTTTTTACAACACATCTTTTTCTTTCTGAAGTTAGGGTTTAAGTATTGAAAATAAAACACTGCTTACCAAGATCTTTTTTCATTTAATTTTATTGACGAATCAAAAATTATAAAAGATTTTATAAAATTAGTTAGAAATGGATAAGTACAAAAAATTCAATACGTGGCAAATAGAACTTTTCAAAAACTGCATGTTAATGATAATAGTAATAATATAATGATAATAATTTATTTTAATAATAAAGTTACTGATAATGCTTCAAATCTTCTTTAATTAAATTTAAATATAAAAATAAAACAACCCCCAGTAATATTTTTTATTTTGTTCTTAACATTATAAATAGAATAAAAATTCAATAAAATGACTAAATTAAAACATCCATTTTGATACAAATGAACAAATTAAAAAATGATGAAGAAATTAGAATCGACAATTTTATTATTGAAATGGAAATCGAGTCTACAAACTTCTTAAAACAAATATTTTGTTTATTATTAATTAATTAAGGTTAATTTCCAAAAGAAAATTGTTTCTGAACCCATAAAAAATACAGTAAAATATATTCAGACTAAATCCTTTAATGACATTGGTGGTATTTTATTTGGAATTAAAAAAGAGGTTTTTGTAGGCCAGGAATAAAACATTTTTAAATTGTTCGATACAAATTTGTGTTTTACTCGTATAATTTTGTCTCCGTATTTAAACCAAATATTTACATTTTTTTTTTTTCATAAAGCTTCGTAATTTTACAAATTTGGAGAAAATAATTTTCATAGCACTCAACAGTTCACAACAATTGAACAAAAAATACAAGATATTTTAGTTTATAGGGAATTGTAAGTTATTAATTGCACATTATTAATTAAACAATGGATCGAAATATTTTACAGTTTTCCCGAAATTAAATATGGAAATCAATTTAATGTGAAATTTTCTAAAATGAACAGAGGTACTTTTATTAGAATGGTACAAAAATAACAATCACAATCTAAAAAATTCCACTTCAGACTAATTAATTAATTAATTAACACACAATGCTTATATTTATTATTAAAAAACACATTAATCTTTCGACGTTCCTCTCGTGGATTTAAACAAATCGGTTGAAACGAGCCACATAATTAGTGCACTCCAACAGGTGTCGGGAATTCGAACACCAGAGCACCTGATGAAGTACAATAGACATGTGACAGAGGGCGTCGCCTCCCAATCCATTACATTTACAGCTCGCTGGGTTACCGGCCCGTAGCGCGCGCTACTTCAGGTACCTGACTTACCGACCGGAATGAACAAAGCCAAGCACCGAAGTAGCACGCACCACAAACCGTCGTTTTTATAAGTGGAAAAATCCTACGTAGAATCTCCGATTTTCGGCGAAGAAGACGCCGATTCATCCAGATCGTTATCCGTGGTGATGGGAATTTGGTAGAATTATCGGTGTATCGACGTACATCCCCCTGTAAAAGAATCGGTTATTTCTAGAACGGATGACATGTCACTTGTGTGTGCGGAAAATGGCAATTTAAAATGGTGGATTTGGTTAGAAAATTACTTCTTTTATACAATCATAAGTTGGAAAATCCGAGGTTATTATATCTCTTTTACATATTTAATTTTAACAAAGGGAAATTAATTTTTTCGTTTTTGTTACCTTTAAAATCCTTGTGTCGGTGTACTTTCGGAGAATCCGCGTTTAAAAGCACTTTTTTTTTAATTCGACGTGATCCGAGGCGATTCTATCCTACGGAACCTTCCCGTGAAGGCGAATTCGTTCAAATTTTTCGGCAGAAATGGAGTACAAGGCTAGCGCGATGGCGATGACGTCACCGAAGCGGACGGAACGAGGAACCTTGAAATACTTTGGGCACCGGCTTCTTTACAAGACAAAACAGGATAAGAGAGCAAGCACTACACATATTATAAAAAAGGCCCCGGAGACAGTGGTGTACGTGAACAGCGAAGGAATAATTGTTAAAATCTCGATATTTAAAAAAAGAAATACCGTGTTGAAAAAGCGTGGTGTCTCCTCCTCCTCCTCCGATACCGCACACCACACAGCACAGAATCACACGGTCGAAGTAGAGTCGCCTTACCGGAAATATCCGTTGGGTACGTAGGTTTTATGGCGCCCCCCCGGCGAAATAATAAAACGGAATAATCGAAAAAAAAAGAAAAAAAAATCCGAGCCGACGTGCAAGAGAAGGAAAAGTCCAGAACGAAACGCACAGGCTGGTTTTGATGACACGTCATGCGGGTTCGTAGAAATTTCGTGACACCGACAAAAAGAACGCAAGAAACCGGAAATCGCTCGCTCGAAACTCATTTTATGATGTAAAATGGTCGAAATAACGTGTAAATTCCGAAAGGAGGAATTACTGGGTTCACTGCGATATTTTTAAAATTAAAACAAAATAATATATCACACTCACAATATTATCCGATGCACTTCTTTTAATAGGATTTTTTCTTTTAAATACCGCAAAGTTGTACATTACTTTAATTTCTTATAAAAAGAACTTGATGCAATATCGAATGTAATTTCTTTTTATAACCTCTACACCGTTTATAGGATATGATGTATCGGTGATTTTATTAAAATTGTGAACGGAGAAGCGAGACCGATCCGATCGCGACCGCGTACGTCGGTAAACTGACCAGCTTCAACAGGCTGAACGCGAGACTAGCCGAACATCGGCAGCCGTCGCCGACTGGATGGGAAAACCGGTGTACCCTATACGCCCCGCGTCGACCAATAAGGTCGACGTACCGCTCCGATGTCCTACGAAGCTCGGCGAAAGCCGCGCCGCTGCTCTATTGTCTGGTGTGAGTCGGGGCTGTCTGGGTCCTTAACCTAACTTAACTGCCGAGACGCTGGCTGTCTCGCTCTAACGCGAAAATCTTCGGGTGCATCTCGTAAAATTTTGCATTCCGATTGGATATTTTACACGGACTCTAGACTCTCTCTGCACTGGTACGACACAAGGCGAGACGCTGTGGATGAATTTGAGAGATTATAGCCGTAAATGCATGGGTTGTTATTAAGAAAGGAAGGAAGAATCTGGTGTTAATGTAAAAAAAAAATGATCGATTGATTCTAAAATTAAGTCTAAATTAAGAACGTGGAATTTAAAATTTTCGTTATGATCGAGTGTGGGCGTAAAATGTTCAATGTAGACATCGTAGTTAAGTTAAAACATGAGGAAGTCGAGCTAGAAAATAAAAGACTTGCGTTTATAGAATGGTAAACTTTCCATTGTTTTTTTATGCTTCTTTAGAGAACAATTGAAAATTACAAGATTAAAACAAAAACGTATTTTTATGGAAATGTCCCATTAAGGACGACTAATGGAGTATCAATAATCTTAGCGAAATACAAACTGTTTTATTAATAACTGTCAAGTGGAGAATCCTTGACTCGAAATATGACGATTTAATCTGAAGCACTTCGGTAAAGGATTCTTGCAATTATAAAAATATTTTTATGTAATGCTGTAATAGGCTGGCATGTTTATTTACGACCGATTAGCGGAAACTGCTCAATTTCATCCAAAGCGAGATAAGGACGTCCAAAAAGAATTTCGTTGGAAGTATTCATAATCTCAAGTACGAGACGCTTATCAGCAATTACTACTAATAAGATCTTACAACATTATTTTTAGCTCAAGATGGCGCTTCACAACATTTTTCCTTCGTGGTGCGGAATTATTTAAATAATGCACTTCCTTATAGGTGGATAGGGCGAAGCCCCCTACATTTTGATTGGTGCAGACATATGAAGGTGCTAGTTTACTCTCAAAATAATTCAAAAATGTGATGAGGTAAATTATATATTAGAAATTGGTTCGCTTGTCACCGACTTCTCGTCTTTCCATTGTTTAGTGGTTGCTTATTCCCACAGAGTACCTTGGGCAATTTTCAGGAGTTGACGAATCTGCTCGAGTTAATTCGTCAGCTTTTACATTTCTTCGATGGCCCTCGTGTCTTAGCACCCAGGCCAGGGTCACCTTAATTCGGCTTCCCAGCCTGTTGAGTGCATTCACGCAGTCCCACACCAGTTTGCCTTTATGAATGGAAATCTTCCAGTTGAACCACGCATAGTGTCTCATAACAGTGTTTATTTTAATACCATAACAGCCGAATGGCCGAATACTCGTCGCCACCTCTTCGGCAAGTAAATCAAGAGACGCTTGTCATATTTAGGCAAGGCAGTGTTCGCCTCCGTTTTTTGATTGCGACCGTGCTTCATCACCAGGAAGCAATGGCGCTGCGTATGTTAGCATTCGTGTGGCTACTGTAGTGTAAATTATTACTCTGGGAGAGAGATCCCAGGTCGTTGCCAGGATTCTGCAGTACTGTTGAAGCTCAATGCTATCTGCTGATGTTTTATATTCGATGTGCGGAGTTTAAATATGATTGAATAACAAATTTAAACGTAAAAAAAAACAAAAAGAAGCAGACGCTAATGTGGTGCACCACCCTATATATTTATCATACCACTCCCTTATGTAATGACAAGGCATTGAATTAAGGTTTCACATGTCCTATACTGTTCGTTTAGATCAAGGGTGTCATGAAAAACAAAGAATATTGGCAAACATCTGCTAAACAAACTTTTTAAAAAGTTATTAAACTAAGATATTACATTTCTGATTTACTCATACTGAATATGACGAAAGAAAAAAAAAAACAAAACAAAAAATTAAACAATATAGAGACATCCTACGTTTTGTCCAAGTTAGTTTCGAAAGAGAATAAAAAACGTACCGTAAAAAAGGTTCCCATTTAAGATGTTTATACGCTCGTCGGTGCCGTTTAATTTTCTTGGAAATTCTCACCCGCAAAATTTCGAACAAAGATGCCACGACAACAGCCTCGGGCGGCGAACGGCTGAAATTGACCTGGCCTTCGTGAACGAAGAGGAGGGACATCTGAAAAACGAAACAAAAGAAGCACGCATTTAGTCTGACGTATGGTCGTCGATAAATAACGAAAGAATTTAAAGAATGCCGTGGATATGCGTTGAATAGGTTAGGCGAGTTAGATACACAGCGTAAAGAATATTTTTAGTTAAATTGGTTTACCTCTGGAATTTTTTGAAATTTGAAATTGATATTTTTTTCTTTTATACGTGATTAATGGAATTATTAAATTGACTTGGCGAAAATCGAACGAGTTAGTAATTGCTAAAACACAAGGTGGGCCACATCGAAGTGTATTTTTTGCCCTTATCGCCGAGTACGAATGGTAAAATAAATGAAATAATAAATATAAAAGTGGCTTATATGCCATATCTGAATCTAATTCGCTTTCTCAAGAATTGAACCATATTATCGAAACTCAGATCCGCGATAATTATCTTAGAGAAGATCAATCCTTCTCCACAGCAACTGCTCCCATCGAACCCTATTTTCCATAAGGAAGCGTATCAATTCTACATTGGAGGTATCGCCGACCACATCAACAAGATTCTTTTTGGGAACAACATAGGAACCATCTTCAAACCCTATTCGAAACTCTGCATCAAAACAATCATCTGGCAGCCCCTTAGCGTCTACTATTTTCCACGTTCGTGTGGCGGTTTTGGTGAAACAAACCAATCGATCAGAGCACGGGCGTTGGACACAGTTATTACGTGTAGAGCAAAAATTGCTCTCCAAACCTTCGCTATTAAATATCGCAAAGTTCAAAAATTAAACCTCCTAAGTAACAGAAGTCCCGAAGATGTCCCATAGGAGACTGGACGAAATATCGGCAGAAACAACAGCAACGATGCGATTCCAGTCTGTGAACCAAAAATAGTGAAGGCCGCAGAAGCCTACGTTCAAGATTCTAGAGCATGGTAAATTTTATATTCAAATCAATGCTATTACAGCTGCCAATAAGCGTACTTTTACTCCATTCTCCAATCACTTTTTTTACGGAAAAAATAATAAAAAGTATCGCTATGATATCATTCTTCTTTCTCCTGATCATATGATCTATCTAGCACGCTTCCGGCTAAATATTGAATTTTTGCATAAATTAAAAGCTTTCGAGTAGATCGGAGACATTCCAAAACTTCAACAACACATATTTGGTAGCAAATCTCGGTGAATCAGCAGAAGAAGCAAAAAATTATGCAAAATTTCACCTTTGGCAAATTAGAAGAGCGGTCGTTTATTACACCGTAAGCTGCACGTTTCAAATGCGGCGAAAAAGTATCTCGGAATTTTATTGTAACAGCAGCTACTGCCTCCTATTTTTATTGCTTATGGCCTTTGTGTTCGTCGAACATCGCTATCGCCTTTTACGTCGCATTTTAATTACTTACTTATTGTTTGGTACATTGTGCATGCTTAGCAGAACTGGTCATGACGGCTGTGCGATGAATCATTTTCAAGTTTAGGTCAATAGTCTATTAAACTGAGTCATCGTTCCGAAGATTTTTAAGAAAACGAGCGGTAGGTATGTACCGGGGCATGACGATACGGATTTTAAGATAATGAGAAAAGGAAATTCCGAATAACGAGATCTGGTATCTGGTAATTATCCAATAGGACGGACCTTCACAATCAACAATCCAAACGTGCCAGAAAAAATTGGTTTAAAGGATTTCTTATTTCTAAAGACCCGAATAAGCAGCCAAATTCAAGTAATGCTCCCTGTTTATAAGTTATTTGGTTAACATTGTTTTTTTTTTTGATAATAAACCGTTTGTTTTTTAATTTGCACTCATTTTCCTCATGAATTGATAGGCCAATTTGCAACACTAAAACGGCCCCCTTCGACTTTCTTTTATTGGCGTTATCTAACTATTAAAATGTTTAATAATATTAGAGAGAGGTCTCGGAATTAAGAGGAATACCTCTTTAGCTTCTTTAATTACTTAGCAGCTTCTGGCAAACAGTTTGAACATTTTCTTTGAACTTTACCCAGTAGAGCAAGTAAGGGTTTCTGACCTTTCACCTTGGCAATTTTTACTTAACAGAGATAAAAAATTACTCTCGGAACAAATAGACCGGGTCACTACTTAGCAGCTTCTGGCAAACAGTTTGAACATTTTCTTTGAACTTTACCCAGTAGAGCAAGTAAGCGTTTCTGACCTTTCCCCTTGGTAAATTTTACTTAACAGAGATAAAAAATTACTCTCGGAACCACGCTGATGACGCCGGGTAGGCAGAAACATGTCCGTGTGTTAGTGTTTTTTTTTTCTCTCCTTTTGTTTCGTTTGCCGTGAATTATTCCATTAATACCATGAGGAAGCTAAGCTATCTTAGCATTATATTTTTTGGTTATTAAGGGACTATTTAGGTATTCTAACGTCTTAATCTTGTTGAACGTGAAGTGAGCCACAGGTATGCCAAAAATTACCTAAAATCCCAAAGTGGAAAAACCATTAAGACGAGATGAAGTTTTTACCATGAACCGCAGATAAAAATGCGCTGTATATAAAATAGGAAGTCGAGAAAAACAATATCAACAAACTTTTTCACCAGAAACAAAGTCCAAAGAGAACTATTTATATAAATACACTGTTGTATAAGTATTGTCCATACAAGCATACAAGTGAAAGTTCATACTAAAACGCTGAACAATAGCCCCGGTCGGGTGAACTACGTAGAATCGACCACGTTACATATGAAACGTCATAGGACAATTCGATGCAATATGGTGCAATATCCCTACTACGTACATGCATTGCACGTAGAATTAAAGTCATAAACAACTCTCTTGGTCGGAGCGATAAATTTAGATTCTTATTTTGCCAAAACGTTTTTTTTTTAAACATTTATAAATGATGAGGCAGATTTTGGAAGAAATCTTTTTATACGTGCTGTACGATTAATTCTCGATATACACTGCGGTTCAGTGAAGTTCGGTCATACAATAAAAATTTATTACATCACACTGTATACACTCTTGTTTATTTATCACGGGCGTAAAGATATAAATTTGCTTCGTTTTACTGTTGAATGTGTGTTGGTGGGCATCTGTCGTTTTTGCGCGAAAGTTTTAAGAAAATTTACTTGAAAATAGCACGTGGCAAGCCTACCAGTGTAAAAGAACGTTCACGCATTATTACGCTGTTTGAAGAAGGATATTCGGGGCGACAAATTGCTGAAAAAATAAATACGACAAGTTCAACAGTAAATGACATCATAAAGCGATATCGGACAACTGGAACTATAGAAAATCGTGTTCGTCCGGGAGCATCTAGGAAAACAACAAAAGCTGAAGATTTGAGAATTGTATTATTAAGCAAACGCGATAGAAAATTAACAGCGCCGCAAATAGCAGCCGAAGTCAATCGCGGCCGTGAAGAACAAGTTTCGGCGAGTACGACTTCAATAAGCGGACCTTCATGGACGCATTGCCATTCGAAAACCCTTATTACGTCGGGGCAACAGAGCAAAACGGTTACAGTGGGCCCGTTCTCATCTAGATGGGTCGTTAGATGATTGGAAACACGTGCTTTGGAGAGACGAGTCAAAGTTTGAGGTTTTTGGGTAAAATCGACGAGTTTATGTTCGAAGATCTAAAACCGAAAAGTGATCCCGCACTGCATTGTGCCTACAGCGAAGCAAGGGCGTAGTTCTGTGTTAGTGTGGAGATGTTTCTCCTTCGCTGAGACGGGAGATTTATGCAGAATGCAGGGTGTAATGAGGAAAGAAAATTATTTCGCAATACTCCAGAATCATGCAGTGCCATCAGGATTGCGTATAATAGGCCGTAACTGTACATTCATGAGTGACAACGGCCCAAAACACACTGCGTTAGTGTGTAAGAACTATCTAAAGGAGCAAGAAGAACAGCACACCCTGAAAGTAATGACATGGCACCCACAAAGCCCAGATTTGAGCCCTATAGAGTTGTCGTGGGATGAACTGGACAGGAGGATCCGAAAAATATGCCCAACTTCACAAGAACATTTACGGAATATTCCGCAACATGAACGGATTAATATTCCACAATCCGTTTTAACAAAACTTATCGAAAGAATGCCTAGAATAGTTCGAGCGGTGATTAACAGCAAAGGAGGTTTTTTCGATGAAAGAAAAAAATATAACGTTCAGTATGTTATATTAGGCCAGAATAACTTTTTATTTATTTATTATTGTCTTTTTTACCTGTACATACAATAAAATTGCATTTCGTTTTTAGTTTCGTTTGTTTTTGTAACCTTTTCATGTTTTTTACTAACCGACCGAACTTCTCTGAACGGCAGTGTATAGCGCGTATTTTAAATTAGATGCGGGTGACAATTAAAGGCTTCAAAAATAAAAACTGTTTTGGTCTAAAAGCGGACAGAGGGAGCAGAATAGTTATTTTGAACAAGCTTATAAAGAATTAAGGAGAATTTTTTTTACCATCTATTATGATAAAAAAATTGTCCAAAACTTATCAAGGCGCACCTTATAATTTAGTAATTTGATTATTTAAATCAACAATTCAATATAAAATGCAGTTGTGTGGTTAATAACCAAACAAGCAGAAAAACTTTCCATTGTCACGTTTACCTTTAAATTGTGGGAGTTAATGTCTCTATTAGATACAATAATGCTACAATTAGCTGCAAACCACCGTACCATAAAGAATATGCTTGGGTAAATAAAAAAAAAAAAATTAAAGGCCCCAAAACGCTACCTTGCGGTGTCAGTATCGAATTCCTGTGATCTATAAAGCAGCGCTACAATTACACATAATTCAAGGCTCGAGAGCGGATGTATAAAAAAGGAAGAAGTGAACAATCAATTCCCGTTCCTAGAACTATCGAGGAAAAAATTATTAAATATTAATATTAATAATATTAATAATTAGAAAAAAAAAAAAAACTAGAAATAGGCATCTACAGAAACACGAATCGATGCATCATGATGAGAATCTAACCACTGTGAACAACACAAAATGACCGCGATTCGTTTCTTAATTATCCGATTGGTAAAAATCCCTTTGAATAAAAGTTGGATACGATAGAGAAACAAGTTCTGTTATTGCTAATTGGTCATTATTTTAATTTCACTGAAGTCATATTAAATAGCGGCGTTTCGTTTCAATGCAAATACTAATTGCAATGTTTCTTGGAATACAAAAAAAAACGTTTTAGCATTTTACCGTTGTTTACTAGAAAAACATTCGAAAACAACGGGTCATGTTTCCAACAAACAGACGCGAGGCTGTTTTGTTAATTAATACTTGTAGTAATAGAGATGGAAATTGGGAAGGACGTAGAACGATGCCTGTTAATTCCGATGAATTTTGTTATGTGATTTCTAGTAACGCACGCATTAGGAATATACATTAGTCCTAGGTAAAAAAAAAAAAAAAAAAAAAATAAACCTTCAAGAAAAAAAAAAAAAAAAAAAAAAAAAAAAAAAAAAAAAAACCATCAACCTTCAGGTAATAAAAGCAAAAACAAAAGTATAACGGGTACAATACTTGGTCTAACTGCTGTAGAGTATTTACCAAATTATTCTTACAATGAAACAATACCAACCCGAATTCGTCGATTTTAATGAAATCTGGTAGATTTCCTGAGCACCTTAGAAGATTTCGAATGAATCAATTGAAAATATTTCTTAGGAAATAGGCAAGCGACAACCAAATAACGATTGCATATGAACATCCAATAATCCCAATAAAATTTGATATTTTGTTAGCCGAGCACTCGAAAACCCTTCCAAACAACCATAATGCCAGTGTGATAAAGAAGCAATATTTTCCACTTTTAAGACCAGAACTTGAGAATTACGTAAGGCGTTCAAACACAAAAGTTTGTTTGAAAAATTAATTCCGTGAAAGCCAACATAATTGTCAACATAATCGTCTCTAAGAATTATATTTAAGAGATAGAGATATTCACCCACGTAAATTGACCATTTTTTCCAAAGGAAAAAAAAAAGATTTCGAAAAAATGACGTTGAGTTTAGATGCTTACCTCCATCTACAATCCGCTAAAACAATTTTTAATTTATCGGAATTTATCAGAATAATAAACAGGAATCATGATTAACAAACGAAGAAATTAGAACAAACACCAATAACGAAAAAAAAAAAACAAAAACAAAAAGAGACAGTTGAATTGGTTTGAGCTTGTAGTGGGAATAGAACAAACTAAACTAATTAAAAGAATAACAGAGGGAGGAGTAGAGAGATCGAAAAAGCTCTTGATGGTTTGATATTATATATGGCGTATAATTGAATTTTTCGCAGGAATTTGTACATCGAACTGACCAAAAAAAATACACAAGTGCACGACTCCTGTCGATGTCCCACCAAGAATTGTGGTTAAAATGTACCACAGCAAAAAGAAGAAAAAAAAAAAAGGTGCAATTCATCCAAGGAACCGATGTCGGGTAATTCAACTAATCTTTCCTCAAGAATTCCTCCGAGCAAACACACGAAACAATTGGCATGCTAATAGTAACAACGACAACAACAACCGGTATTTGTACAAAACGCGTCACACACGATTTCAGAAAAAGGCCGACGAACAACGCCTCCTCCTTTTCCTTCCACCATCGCTGCGTGTATCGGAAATTCTTGGAATTTCGATACGGTGTAGAATTCGAGATGCCTTTCGCCGGTAAAAAGCCATCGTTTTGCGGCTCGCGCAAATTACATCTAACGCCGCTTGCGGTACCCACGGCTAATACGCCGTATGTCGTCGATGTGACCGTGAAACGTGTGGGAATGGGGTATGGAGAATTACCGCGCAATAGGACGACGAAGTGTTGGGAAAAAATGCGAGGAATTCGATTTGGGCGACGGTCGATTTGCGACGAACATGGGAAGTCATGTTCCGATGTACTTCTGGGAACATGGAAGTGGTTTTAGTAGGCCGTCTGTTGATAGGTTGACATCCTGCTAATATGCAGCAGAGCATCTTGAATATCGCAAATTGACTATGCAATGGGAACGCCGGATTCCCTAAAATTCAGACATCGATGAAGTTCGATGACCCTGAATGAATTCCCCGATTTCAGAGGGTACAGCCCCCTTCAAAAATATAATTTTTTTAAAAATATAATTACATAGTCTCAAGGATGACGCAAGTTATGCAATTATACAACTTGTCAATTTATTGGAGGAGATTGCTGTATTATTTAAGTGCCACCTATATCACATCTATCGAATACAATCATCGATTTGATATAAAATTTATCAGATTATCTTCATTCTCTCGAATTTTGGAAGCATTTATGAAAGCATGAAATACGTGCCTTAGCAGAATTTTAAAATCTGCATTCGTTCTCGAGATATCGCCTGTTCCATTACTTGCTGAACGCCCTGTATATCTCGAAAGTAAATCTCTAATATCGAACATCCCGTAACAACTACGTTTTCTTTTTTTTTAACAAATTTGCCATGGCGCCAGAAGTGACAATAATTTCAACGTACCACCTCATTTCCTCTCGTGTTAAACGCAATTCCGTTCAAAGACTTCCAAATCCTAAACAACAACCAATAGATCTAGAGCTATTCGACTAGAGCCACAAGCACAATCCAAAATCGCAACTCCCGCTGAATCAAAAGTTAGAAGCAAAGCTAAACCAGCCGCCTGTATATATTTTCCAAGACATAAATCCATAAATAAACCCACAAAAACTTAATGGATCTTCTTCAACACCAGAACGATGTTGATTTCACGTTATTTTCTGTTTCCCCTTCGTTTTTTTTACAACTTTTTTTATCGTAATACAGCCATAAAAGGTACACGCATACAAACATAAAAGCAAGAAGAAAAAAAAAACGAGGAACCTCACATTTTCAATTTCAAAGAAGATTTCATTTTATAAACCCATCCGCAACATGCAGACACGGAGAAAAGGAGAAGGTCTTCCCCCATTCCGTAAAGGCATTTATCCTGCGTCTACACTGACGTCCAAAAGTTTTAAAAACGATTGCCGTTGAAGTTTTTTTTTTTTTTTTGTAATGGGAGTGTAATAATTTGTTTCACGTAAAGAATGATGCGTAGTGTGCCTTCGTTATTGCTTCTCCTTTTTCAAGGAAGTACAACTCCAAAACTATCCTAAAAAACGTCATTTTCGGAGCAGATTTACCATTCGCAGTCTACTGTTTCGACTGTGCTTTGGCTTCAGGACTGCGTGCTATGCACTAATCTACGATCAACATACGACGAACAAGTTCATTCGAGATACCTGCAGCTTTTGTTGTTTCTCTCAGCTTAATTCGACGGTCGTCTAGCACCATTTAGTGAACTTTTCCAATGTTACATGTTACATGGTTTGCAGCTTTTAGCCGTCCAGAACATTCATCATCAACCATGTTGTTACGACCTCAACTCCTCAAATTATTATTGTGGGAAATGATGGTGCGGAGTTATGAAAAATGTATGAAAAAAAAAAAATAAATCTTGGCTTTTAATCAATTGAAATTTTTTTCGCCAAGAAGTGTTTCTAAACTTTCCGCCGACATCGTATACTTGCCCAACACCGAAGAATACCGACAGGGCGAGGACGACAAAGGTCAATGGCATCTTCCTAACTCTTGAGGCGAGAGGCGCTAGTACTACGTCGGAGCTGATCGTAGCTGTCGCCAATGTAAAAGGGGAGCGTATACACGAGTTCTAAAGGGAGTAAACCGCCACAATCAATACGCACACACACACAGACGGCGACACGCATCTACAACACCAGCACCACCTTTCTTGCGGCGCGGCAAAGTGGACGTCCTCTTTTCTTTCTTTATTGATTTAGAATAGGGTGTAGTATCTAGTATACGAGGCGCCCAACCTTAACTTCTAGCAACGCAACGTATAAAATTGGCGAGCCGTTATAGACTTTCAGTTCTCCGCGTTTTATTTATTATGCATTTGGTCTTCGTTCCTTTGAGATACTTTGTGGGTTTTATTTATTCTTTTTTTTTACAATATACCGGGAGCTCGTTTTATATGCATTAAACATGAAAATAAATAATAAAAGAACAACGCAAAATAGGAGAGTTGTTTCAAGGTTTTCCTCTTCTATTGTACAATGTATTTAAAACCAATTCATCTTAAATGGAAGAAATTTGTTGTTTGAAGTAGTTTCGTTGTAGAGGCCGTGCCGTGGGTTTATGGCCACAATAGCAACGATTTCTTTTTTTTTTTAAGTTGATTTAAAACATTTGTTTGGGTACCATTAGATACCATAAAGAAGAGGCTCAATCTACTGAAATGTACACGGTGCAGCAATTCCTGGTGAAAAACAACACGAGTTTTGCGAAAAGTTCATGGAACAACGACACGATCGGCAATTGGAAACAAGATTTCCCAAGTCCAAACTGCTTCTTCAATCGCCAAACAGAACGCTACAAGACACGGTTTTTAAAGCCTTCAACAGCTCCAGTACAACGAAAGGAATAAACAATAATTTCCCCTTCCTTTCCGTAAAAAAAAAAAAAAAAACAATACATCCAGATATAAGCGCTGTTGCTTATTCCATTTAAAATCTTCCTAATAAAAACGAAATCTTCCAAATAAACCAAACATCCAACACTGCATTCCTTTCTGGGTCACTTCTCCTAATACGACCAGTTCGCTCATCGGCATTCCTCTCAAAAATGGGGACAATCGTCCGTCGAGAAAATATCAATAACGATTTTTTTTTAGCCCGGGGCGCGGCTATAAGGCTTAGGAATATACTTTGTAGGAACGCACGACGAGTGCAGAAGGACTACAATCGTCTTAAGAGACCACACTAACCAGTTAGACAGAGACAGCGCAACGAATCGCAACAACTGGACTAAAGCACAAACCGAGCAGTCGCTTGTCCACATACCATTCTCGAAGAATGTGGCGATATGCCGTCGGGCAAATACAGCACACGGCCACGAGGAACGGGATAGAATGGTACGACGCGGCAAATCGGCGTAAATCCGCAACGAAACGTGGAGCTGATAGGTGATGGTGATGGTATATAGATGAAGATATCAGGTTGAACGTGGTTTAACCAAAGGATGAATATATTAGAGGGGATTAGAGGCAAGAACATCCTAATAAAAAATTAACGCAAAAGTCGTTTTGAAAAAAAACATTTTTATTCTTCGTGCTGGTGTTAAGTTCACAGCGTGTTTTACTGATCAGAACGCTTGCAACTCTTGAAGGTAAACCATCTTAGTTTCAATAAACAAAATCGAAGTGTTGTTTATTAAAAATAAAAGACGATCCACCAATGAATTTATTTTGAAAAAAAATTTTTTTGTGTAACTAAGTTACTAAATTAAGTATCCAAATTTACCCACCCTGAACATTCCTGAAACTCCCGACACTTCCACTTCCATTAGCCAACTTTTCAACAAAAAAAGGCGTCCTGGAAGACCGACCAATTGGAATAAAAAGAACTGGAAAAAAAGCGGAGGAGCAAGAATCCGAAACCGAAGAAAAAGACGCGACACCCAACCAACAAACACACACGAGACAACTTCTCTTAACCTAACAACAACAATACATTGAGCGTATGGGTCACGACAACGACGACCATACTGCAGCGGACGAGTCCTTGCCGCGACCTTGGCTCAGTCTGCGATGTGGCCATTTAAAATCCGAAGAGAAGGAGTCCCTCGCCTTAGCAACTAATATAGCAAATTCTACTCTTGGATGCCGCTCTCGGTCAACTTGTACGAGCTCGATCTCGCGAGCGCAGCCGGCTACAACCTACGGAGCTCGCATGGGGGCGGTCTGACGTCATCTGCCCGCATAGTTTTATCTTTGGTTCGTGATTGGCGATGGTGGATTGCTTTTTGGGATAGATACGCGTATGTTAATGATGTTTTGCAAGGTGTTTCCCTTTTCCATAGTTCGGCGTCAAAAAACGGCGGGCTTACGAAGAAGTCCATTAAATTTCTTAAAAAATTGTCGTAATGAATTTGCCAGAAGAGATAACAACTCAAACTTTCGAATAAAAAAATAAATAACAACATTGTTAAATGATGATTTAAGTCAAGTTGGGATTTTTACGTTTGAACTGTTGCAATAAATTTGCAAATCTTCGGGATTTGTCCTGAGCGGTTCTTTATTCGTTGTGCGTTTAAAAGTTGCTCAGAATGGTAGATCAGAAGAAACAACATTGTTAATCAAATAATCAAAATTTCCTATTAAAGCTTTCAATGATCTTTAGGGCAACAGAAACATTCGTAAATCATAAATGAAGCTCCGCATTAAATGTTCGTATAATAGGCGTGGAATTTCCAAATCAGAAAGTGTGTCAATGTAAAATTAATACCTATTAGAGTGTTCCGACAGCTGACACTCTTTAATAGAAAAATACGTAGTAATAGATGCAAGAATTTAGGTCTTTATAAAAGCACATACACTTCGCGACACTACGAAGCTTACGGAACGGATATTCTAGTTCATACTTGTTTGATGCTACTCGATGTTAATTGGAGGTTTCAAGCTACATCAAGACACGATCTGTGGCCGACAAATTTCGTAAGATTTTCCTGAGAATTTGCGAAATTTGCGAGTGAAATTCATCCACAATAAAGCATCCTGGAGTGTACCTTAGCCATTTCATCATCAATATCGTCATCGCGGTATAATAAGTTAGTCATGCGTTTTTAAGATAACGTGTGATCGTGATTCAGCGAAAACATTTCGTGGATGTAACATGACCCAAATGCTGCTAATGTACGAACATACGAGACGGAAAATTTTATTTAAACCCGACCAAATAATGCTGGTAAAAAATAAAAAAATACTTCTTCGAAATCACTTACCAGAATCGAAAATGTAATTTACTAACAATGGGAAACCTCCGCTCCGACTGCGGGATTCTCAGGAATACGAGGCGATAATCCAACCAACCTGAAACCAACGGAGGAAAACGTTGTAGAAATAAGGCACTGCATGTACGAACAATTTCGTTTTTTACATTCAAGGTTGTCATTAAATTAAGATAGCTTAGCAATGAAGTCACTTGGTTCCCGTTTGGCCGCGGCGTTCGAGAATATTCGGGTGTTGCTATCGTTGTTTAGCGAAAAATGACCTAGCGTTTTTATAAATATGCGTATACAATGTGCGTCGATATAATTCGTACTTCTACAGAGATAATCCTATAAATATATACTTATGTGGATTTCCGTTTTGGCAACTTTTATGTTATTTAGATATTCCTGGGTGGGTGGCCAAATAAGAATATGGCAACTCAGAGGGTAGTAATCACAGAGCTTTCGGGTAAAATCCTTTTTAACAATAAATTTGTCGTGGGAAGAGAGCTTAATAGGCTCTAACGATCTTAGTCTCATTTAAAGGAGTGTTTTATTTGATCTACCAAATGCAGCTTTGTAGTTTTTGCAGATTAAATACAATAGAGCTCACCAAAATCGAACCATCCAGATGAACAAATTTTTAAATTTTTCGGTCGATATCTCATTTCGCGTTATATCGTTCTATTGAAACTTTTTTCGTTATAAAGTCAAATAACCCCTTCTAGTGGCGAGGGTACAAGTCACAAGAACTAAACTAAAACCGCATTTAGTAGAATAAATAAGCTTCTTTTAAACGAGACCAAAATCATTAGAATCGGTCAAGTCAAACATGAGTAACCAATATTTATTTAAAAAAGCAATCGACGTCCCCCCATCGTATTATTTTAGTGATCTTTAACGCAAAGGATAAGGAATTGGGTTGGAAATGAAATGCATAGGTCTTCGATAACTTTTAATTAGACAAAGCACGATGAAAACTTTAATTTCGTACTTCTTAGTCGTGAATACTACGCCATCTCCTGGTCATCAGCCACGTTTATTTTAAAAGATTTTACCCGAAAGCTTCGCGATGGATCAAGGTCCTGCGTATTAATATTTGAAATATTTCTATTTGAAAAAAGGAAGTTAATGCTAGCGTCCTTCAAAATATTTCCATCCCGTAGCTTAGCGATCGGATGGTTTCAATCACCCTGTATACATGTAATCAATTTATTGTCTATAAATACCCCTCTTGACTAACCTTAACACCGATAATCAGTAATGCATACTTTATGTAGTACCTACGTACATATACACTGCCGTTCAGAGAAGTTCGGTCGGTTGGTAAAAAACATGAAAAGGTTACAGAAACAAACGAAACTAAAAACAAAATGCAATTTTATTATATGTACAGGTAAAAAAGACAAAAATAAATAAATAAAAAGTTATTCCGGCCTAATATAACGTACTGAACTTTATATATTTTTTTTTTTTCATCGAAAAAACTTCCTTTGCTATTAATCACCGCTCGAACTATTCTAGGCATTCTTTCGATAAGTTTTGTTAAAACGGATTGTGAAATATTAATCCGTTCATGTTGCGGAATATTCCGTAAATGTTCTTGTGAAGTTGGGCGTATTTTTCGGATCCTCCTGTCCAGTTTATCCCACAACAACTCTATCGGGTTCAAATCTGGGCTTTGTGGGGGCCATGTCATTACTTTCAGGGTGTGCTGTTCTTCTTGCTCCTTTAGATAGTTCTTACGCACTAACGCAGTGTGTTTTGGGAAGTTGTCGTGCATGAATGTAAAGTTACGGCCTATTATACGCAAGCCTGATGGCACTGCATGATTCTGGAGTATTGCAAAATAATTTTCCTTCCTCGTTACACCCTGCACTCTGCATAAATCTCCCGTCCCAGCAAAGGAGAAACATCCCCACGCTAACACAGAACTACGCCCTTGCTTCACTGTTGGCACAATGCAGTTCGGGATCACTTTTCGGTTTTAGATCTTCGGACATAAACTCGTCGATTTTGCCCAAAAACCTCAAACTTTGACTCGTCACTCCAAACCACGTGTTTCCAATCATCTAACGACCAATCTAGATGAGAACGGGCCCACTGTAGCCGGTTTGCTCTGTTGTCCCGACGTAATAAGGGTTTTCGAATGGCAAAGCGTCCATGAAGGTCCGCTTGTTGAAGTCGACGTTTTACCGTACTCGCCGAAACTTGTTCTTCACGGCCGCGATTGACTTCGGCTGCTATTTGTGGCGCTGTTAATTTTCTATCGCGTTTGCTTAATGATACAATTCTCAAATCTTCAGCTTTTGTTGTTTTCCTCGATGCTCCGGGACGAACACGATTTTCTATAGTTCCAGTTGTCCGATATCGCTTTATGATGTCATTTTAACTGTTGAACTTCTCATATTTATTTTTTCAGCGATTTGTCGCCCCGAATATCCTTCTTCGAACAGCGTAATAATGCATGAACGTTTTTCTACACTGGTAGGCTTGCCACGCGCCATTTTGAAGTAAATTTTCTTAAAACTTTCGCGCAAAAACGACAGATGCACACCAACACACGTTTAACAGTAAAACGAAGCAAATTTACATCTTTACGCCTGTGATAAATAAACAAGAATGATCCTGCGGTATATTTCCTAAATCATGTATTGTTCGTTAATAGTCCCCAAACGACCCGTTTCAAAAGATCGGTACTTCCGAGAGATTCTCGGAATGATAATAAAAGGGACTTTATTGTGGTTGTCGCAATATTTCCACTTTACATAATAATTTATGGCTTTAATCCCTTAGAAAAGAGTGTACGCTTAATATTTTTCTAATTTTATGTATTAATAATTGTATACAGTGTGATATAATAGATTTTTATTGTATGACCGAACTTCACTAAACGGCAGTGTACATATACATTAAATGTATTGTCCATGCATATATTGTTAAATTGTTATCAAAATCCGGAAGTACGTGGCACGATAAAAATATCTAAATACGTCCCATACATTCGTGTCACTCAATGCCAACCAGCGATAATAGAACACAGACCTGGCTAGGTTATTTAGTGATAACAGCGGACCTGTTGATGTACGATAATGTCGACGATAATTTACATACGGTACGTAAGCGTATTGTATTTAGGTTCACGCATGGATAGCGTATTGAGTGTTATCGGAAAAGGCTTCCAGATAAAGGTTTTAATTCGAGATGATGCACTTTATACCGGGCCATTCGTTCCAAAAAGATTGTCCCGGTTGAATCATACGTTTTGATGAGATCAGTTCACGTATAAATTTAGCTAATGTTTAAATAAATTTCGTTCGAAGAAATCGAGACTTGTTTGTATTTATTTAACGCGAAAACAGCAGATAATAAATTCGATACAAATAATTGGAAAATGTGACAATAGTTCGTTAATTTAGTTAAAGGAGTTCGAAGATTTGCTCCATCAAAATTACAGGCAATGAGGACGATATGAGCTGCAGCTCAAGTTGGAATGGCTCAGCAAGAACATGTTATTGACAAAGTTACATTTACAAGAAATGGAGTGAACAAGTCCCATAACAATTATGTTGCGAGAGGAACTCCAATTTTCAATTAGTGGTTCTTCCACCTTCCACTATAAGGAAACTTTCTTCAAAAGACTTTACCATAATGATGATATGTTCCTTTTGACCAATTCATTCGTCAGCTCTAACATATTCTGATTTTTTTTTCCTTTGGGGCCATTTAAAACACGTAATTTGTCGCAATGGAGAAGTGAATACCGTACCGTGTAATTCCTGTAGAAGATCGAAGAACGGTCAATGCCGATTGATATCCAGAATTAGTAAAGTCCCGACCTAAATCTTAAGAATCGATTACGTGGTCAACGGTTCCGGTTGCCGGAAAGAGCAGCTGGTACCTTTAAAATTGTAATTTTCACCGTTCCCAACTGATGACTGGCATAACTTCTTCAGCAGTTGTTTGTAAAAATTAGAAAGCATTAATCTTTGCGAAAAAAAGCAATAAATCACTCGAATCAGTCGATCTACTGTTTGCTGCTGTAGTTACTGGCGAAACTAAGATAGATACTTCTAAACCTTACTTGCTTATTGCAACACTCTGTGTATTCAGATGAATGTAAATTCCGAACCAGCACGGAGCCGAATGTACTGATAACTGATAACAACTTCCTTTGCGGCTAAGGGCGTAAGATAACAGGCACCAGTGGGAGATACGTCAAGCTTATCTCCCTATAGAAAAAAAAAAAGATAAAAAATACGTGCACTGGAATAAATGTCGCGTATTAAGGCATTAATGAATGGTTTTAATCGGCCTATTTTAACTTTAGCGGAATCTTTATGTGTACGTATGATTCATTTTCGATGATTTTTGCATCAGTACATCCAGGAACTATGGCGGATGATAAGGATGAGATTGCTTAGAAGTACACAGAATTTTTAGTTAAAAATAAGTTAGTTGCAAATATCTGAACTTCAATCTGCGCGCTAGTAGTTACACATAGGTCAACACGGAACCCTCTTTCTTGGAATATTAGTTTAACGTTTCCGGATTTTATTTATTTTTCAAACCTACGAAATATTATTATTCCGGGAAATGTACGCTGTACCTTCCAAGAAATACCTGCAGGAGAAGGATTCGATTTCGGAGAATTGTTTTCGAAGAATTATCCAGAAACTTGAGGAGAATTTATTGAGAAAATAAATAATATATAATCCCCCCACCGTCCTTAGTAACTGTAGTACAGGAAAACATAACAAATACAGAAATAGTTAGGGATAGAGTCATGCTTCCGTACGAATCATCCAAAGAGCAATAAAAAAATGTCCACACTTGAAAAGAAAAAAACTGCGTAAGAAATCCTATCTGCTGAAGCATCATAAGCAAGGCCGATTAGAATTTGCTCCCAATCATCGTGAATGGGTAGATCAGTGGAAAACGGCTGTTTTCAATGATGAAAAAAAGTTTAATTTGGATGGACCTGATGGCTTCCAATATTATTTTCACGATTTGAGGTTTTTTGAGGCAGAACGATTTTTATCACGTCGTCCATAGCCTAGCTGGATCAGTAATGGTTTGGGGTGCGATTTCAAGTCGAGGAACAGTGAGACTAGAAATTCTGGAAGGAAGAGAGACTGCTCAAGAGTAGCCGGGGTTGCTCCAGAGACAAATCGCTAATATTGACTTGGTGTTTCCCGATGAAGAATGGACGTTTCAGGACAGGACAATGCGCCAATTCACACAGCAAGAATAACCAACACATGGATGAACGACAAGAATATCTATGTTCTGGAATGGCCTGCCCTTTCACCATGATATGAATATTATAGAAAACTTATGGGGCTGGATGACGAGACAAGTTTGCAGCGAAGGAAGGCAATTTAACAATAGAGAAGAAGTGATGTTAGCCATAAGAATCACTTTGGGAAACAATTCCAATGAATTTGTTAAATAATTTATTTACTTCGGTGCCTCATCGCATGTTAACAGTTATTTAGAAACGAAGAGGTCTTACTCATTATAATAAATAAAAGATAGTTGCTTTATTTCTATTTTTTGTTGTTGTTTTTTTTTTTTTTTGGGGGGTGACAGTAATCAATTGTCGCTTTGAAAATTACCATCAGAGCGAAAACAAATCCTCAAAAATTGGTTTTTGAAATTGTTAAAGCAAACTGGTGTCTAGATTTCTACAAAGGACCTAATTTAACTATTTTCATAATCATTTTAACTAAGACGTTAATGTTTCAACGAAATGGCGTCAATTTTGAGATGAGTGTAATCAAATGTCCAGCACTGTATATCTCGTAAGTGCGTAATCTTATCACTTAAAATTTCTCAGAATTTTTTAAGCGCATAGGTATATATTGACTTTATTCAAGTTTATGTACTTCCTAAATATTCCACAGCGGATATGTAGTCTGTAGAGATGTAACCTTGAACGTTTCCTGCCAATGTTGTATTCATTACAAGTAATAATATTTGGTTGGTGAACTTTGGATTTCAATGTGGATATATTTATTTTCTTTCTAATAGATTTATATGTAATGGTTTAGTAAAGAAGAAGAGTTTTATGTTGATTAAGTCTTATCTTTTGATAAAAAAAAAATTGAATGCTAGGCCGTTTCGAAATATTTAAAATTCTTCATATGTACCGCTGAAAATTAACGCAATTTTTTAATATCGTTAGAAGATAATTAAACATCGGCTTATGAATTAACTTCTTTTTCAATGGAAAGCTATAAAAAATGGACTCCTTGGATTCGCCGTTAAATTTTAGATCACTTGTAATAGGAAGGAAGAGGAATAAAACAGCTGTTCCGACTCCTGGAGATTACCAGGAGCTGGTAAATGATCTTTTCAGAGCATCCCAATCGGATTTAAGTCTGGGGCCCCTTCGTAGTGGTCAAATGACTTGAAGATTAATCTCCTATAAGTCTAGCGATTTGTGGCCTTGTTCCCGAGAAATCGTGCAAAAAGTCCTGAATAATGTTTAGCACACATCGATTAACTCAACAATGATCCAGCACCAAAGGACGCCCTTTGAAAATTATTTTCCTCCAGCTCTTCGCAGTACCATTTCGCGATCATCTGGAGATTTTAAACTTATTTTAGTCTCGTCCCAAATGATTTCTAGCAAATCTCAAACGTTGTACTCCGTGTACTGCGGTATGGAGTGGTCCAATCGTAGGTCTCAATTTTCTTCAACTTTCTCCTCACACATAAGGCAGAAATTCTGATATTTCTGAATGCTTCAAATGGGGTTACTTATGTCAGGAATTAATTGAGAATAATAAATAATAAATAAAAAAAAAATTATGATTTTCTTCAACATCCCCAGAATAACTGTGCAACTAAATGGTTCGCACGCTGTAAAGATGTAATTGCTACTTAAAATCCTAAATGGCACCATTATTATAGGCTATTGCGTTTAGCTTATTACAAATCGTACAACATTTTCCATAAATAAAATGACCTATTGAATTAATAAGATGCATTTCGTCATCGTGTCAAGGATACGGAACACACAGTCGAGTTGAAATATGCAGAACGATAAAGCAGCAACGAAAATAGAATAGAGAACATAGCTTGGGCTCCGGCATATTTATTCTATTATATGATATTGTGGAGTCCTTGCCTTGAAAACTATTTTACGATCGATGGTAATTATATAAAGCTCTGAGGTTTTATTAATACTGGACATGGTATTTCTGCGGATAATCGTAGCGTCTGATGTAGTTTATTTTATGCATTACTCTAGTTATTCGATCTGTTTAAACTTGTCTAGAATTGATTCTTTTATAGTTAATTTTACTTCTGATATGAATGTTTAAAGATGCGACGCTTCTATGTTTAAAAATTTAAAAAACATGGATTTTGAAATTAATTTTTTTTTTTATATTACTAAATATTTTCTCCCAACAATCCTCAATAGAGATGTATTGCCTTCTCCCTGTGTATCCATAAAGCAATAACGACTTCTTGTATTAAAAATACAACAAAAAAAAAACTCGAATTGCCGCAATTTGAGTTCCAGTAAACATTCCGAATTATTTTAACCGAGTTACTTTACGAGGGAGCATCCAACAAATGTCCAAAAAGGAGCCTTATTTTTCTTTCTACGCAATCTCCTTTACCCAACGTCCCCGACATTTCTTTCGTTTGAGCTGATGTTTCTCCCTTGCGCGCTACGTCTTCCTATTGGGCAATAAAAAGAAGTCATAGAGAGACAATTTAATTACCACAACTCCGAATGAGTGAGCTGGCGCATTGTCGTGTTAGAACGAATTTTTTTTTTTGATAAATGAAGCTGTTTCTGCTTGATTTTCATGCAGCAATGCAATGGCGGTGCGTCGTTTCTTCAAATAGTCAATGAGGATTTTTCCCTTCGAATACCACGAAATCGTTTCATGAACGGTGACGATTCGATGCACTTTTCTCGCTAACTTTTGCTGTGAAATATTAATTGGCTTAGGGCTTACTTTTATTCAGCGAGAATCCTAACAATGACACCGCGATCTACGCGTTCCTCACCAAAAACTGATGTTCGACCTGTTAAATTCTCGCCTGGGGATGCGCTATTAAGCGCGAAACCAGTCGCATGGTTTTGATCAAATGCAAGAATGTTGTGAGAAGAAGGACAAAAGGACATAACAAAGAACCGAAATTTACGCATTATGACTTCTACTTTCGTTTTAAATGATTTATAATGAAGGGATATGCGCCCATAAAAATCTGGAAAAACATGGAATGAAGACATTTCTTCGACCAACAAATGTTAGCCTTTATATTAAGACGTTGACATAATTTAATCGCCAACAACAGCGCAAACATTTCGTCCATCCTTAGCTTATATCTCGATATAATAAAGACCATTGCCAGACCATTTCGCAACGAAACCAGCCAGTTAATTATTACTAACACTATCTGTACACAAATGTCGTCGGACAAGAGTGCATTGACTTTCACCTTTAAAATATTTTATCTATCTCGACCGATAACGTACTTTAACAAGCTAAATAAAGCCGGCCTAATCAGCAGTTTCGCTTTATTGCTTGGAGATTAAACCGCCGAAGATTTGATAAATGAGTCATCTTTAATATTAAACATTTACAGAGACATCCGAAGCAAGGAGATTCAGAAAATAATCTTTATATTTTCGCTTTCAAATTCACTTCATTTGGCCAAATTAACAAGTTCCTTTTTAGCATATCGTCATTCAATAATTTGATTTTTTCTCCATCCTGTCGTTGTAATTTTTTCTAATTTTCTCCAGTGATAGAAAGCACTATCATTATCAAGGACAAGTACCGAGTTCTGAGGCTTATTTGGGATACGCCGGAGAATATTGGCATGGATTAAAGGAAGGACGTTCCATTAAAAAAAAACAAATTTGCAGCAATAACTAAACACCTTGTATGCTATCAAATCATGTTATGTCGTACAGAACTCGTCTCCCGAATAAGTTTTATTTGAAAACTTTTACTCTAAACTGCGAGGTGAACTGTGGAAAGACGGATATAGAAATAAGACCCGTTAGAAGAACAAGCACGTAAAGTATGCGGGTAGACCTTCGGCCGAGCGCTTGCCAAGGAATGCCTCTCAAAATATTTAGGATTGTTTAATATAGATATATTAAAATAATGAGTCGGTTGTTCGGCAAGTCGGGACTATGCGGAAAAAAATGTAATTTTGTCCAGTAAAATTTAATAATAGCATCGCTATAGCGTTGTAATATTATCCGCATTTATGCCGTTTGATGCGATGTTAATCTTGGAAATATTCAAGTTAGTTGGAACAATCTAGCATTGATGAAACAAACGAGATTTACTTCAAATTGTCTATTATTCTTCGAGGAGGATGCGGTGAAATGATATCGAGAGCACTCGCTATCTACAAAAAGAGAAGCTGCTACCAAACACGGTTAAACAAATAATACAGAATTTGCAAAACTTCTGGTCGGTCCAAGCAAAAATTCGCGACTTCATAGATTCCCAAAGGGGGGCAATACCGTCTCTCTCAATGGGCGGCGGAGGCTTCCATTGAGGCGGTAGCCGATCCAAAGGCAAACGGGGGAGTGTTGAGACAGTTAAGAGGAGGAGCGGTTTTAGTTTAGTTTAGTTTAGTTAAAAATAAATTGATGGTGTAGTGATGGCTCAAAATGGGATTAGAAGGTGATACACGCTCGAACGCGAGAAATCGTTTTTAACAATTATTTTTGTAAACATAAAAGCAGTTCGGTGATAGTAAGTGAGATTAAACGATCAACTTGTGAGATGAACAATCGAAAGAATTGTTAAAGTCCTGGTTACCAAGGGACCAAGACGAAATAGTGTCACAAGCTTACCGGAATATCAAATAAGGATGGTACGAGACATGATTTATAATTTTCATACGGTATCGGCTCTACGCCAGAAGATGCAAGGCGAATTAGAATGGAGCGGATCGAGACCATCATTCAAAAGAATTTTAACAGATTTACACAGAGCAGTAGGAAAGTATTGATAGATACTTGCAAAAGATTAAACCGATTAAATCGATCCATTGTGCACTGCCGTTCGGTCGGTTAGTAAAAAACATGAAAAGGTTACAGAAACAAACGAAACTAAAAACAAAATGCAATTTTATTGTATGTACAGGTAAAAAAGACAAAAATAAATAAATAAAAAGTTATTCTGGCCTAATACAACATACTGAACGTTATTTTTTTTTTCATCGAAAAAACCTCCTTTGCTGTTAATCACCGCTCGAACTGTTCTAGGCATTCTTTCGATAAGTTTTGTTAAAACAGATTGTGGAATGTTAATCCGTTCATGTTGCGGAATATTCCGTAAATGTTCTTGTGAAGTTGGGCGTATTTTTCGGATCCTCCTGTCCAGTTCATCCCACAACAACTCTATCGGGTTCAAATCTGGGCTTTGTGGGGGCCATGTCGTTACTTTCAGGGTGTGCTGTTCTTCTTGCTCCTTTAGATAGTTCTTGCACACTAACGCAGTGTGTTTTGGGTCGTTGTCACGCATGAATGTAAAGTTACGGCCTATTATACGCAATCCTGATGGCACTGCACGATTCTGGAGTATTGCAAAATAATTTTCCTTCCTCATTACACCCTGCACTCTGCATAAATCTCCCGTCCCAGCAAAGGAGAAATATCCCCACACTAATACAGAACTACGCCCTTGCTTCACTGTTGGCACAATGCAGTTCGGGATCACTTTTCGGTTTTAGATCTTCGGACATAAACTCGTCGATTTTGCCCAAAAACCTCAAACTTTGACTCGTCACTCCGAAGCACGTGTTTCCAATCATCTAACGACCAATCTAAATGAGAACGGGCCCACTGTAGCCGTTTTGCTCTGTTGCCCCGGCGTAATAAGGGTTTTCGAATGGCAATGCGTCCATGAAGGTCCGCTTGTTGAAGTCGACGTTTTACCGTACTCCCCGAAACTTGTTCTTCACGGCCGCGATTGACTTCGGCTGCTATTTGCGGCGCTGTTAATTTTCTATTGCGTTTGCTTAATGATACAATTCTCAAATCTTCAGCTTTTGTTGTTTTCCTAGATGCTCCGAGACGAACACGATTTTCTATAGTTCCAGTTGTCCGATATCGCTTTACGATGTCATTTACTGTTGAACTCCTCATATTTATTTTTTCAGCAATTTGTCGCTCCGAATATCCTTCTTCAAACAGCGTGAATAATGCGTGAACGTTTTTCTACGCTGGTAGGCTTGCCACGTGCCATTTTGAAGTAAATTTTCTTAAAACTTTCGCGCAAAAACGACAGATGCACACCAACACACGTTTAACAGTAAAACGAAGCAAATTTATATCTTTACGCCCGTGAAAAATAAACAAGAATGATGCTGCGGTACATTTCCTAAATCATGTATTGTTCGTTAATAATCCCCAAACGACCCGTTTCAAAAGATCGGCACTTCCGAGAAATTCTTGGAATGATAATAAAAGGGACTTTATTGTGGTTGTCGCAATATTTCTACTTTACATAATAATTTATGGCTTTAATCCCTTAGAAAAGAGTGTATGCTTAATATTTTTCTAATTTTATGTATTAATAATTGTATACAGTGTGATATAATATATTTTTATTGTATGACCGAACTTCACTGAACGGCAGTGTACATATCGACGACACTTACATCCACATCTTCCAAGAGGCGGAGTGAAGAAAGTACGAAAGGTTCTTTTAAGAATATCTCTAAAGAATCCAGGCTAATACAACGCGATCGATCTCTCGAAAAGAACGAGAACCGTGATATAAACATGTAATTGTAATATTCTCACAAGTTCTTTATTAGAAAATTTCAAATTTTTCTATTATTATAAATGTGCTCGCACAGAATCGACCTCTTTGAAAGTCTAATCTCTATCGTCGGACACGCTGTATAATGATTTCGAAAAATTAATTCAGTCCCAGTTTGGTTAACAATTTGATAAAATTTCAATTTAAATCCGGTAGCGGAGCCTTGGGATTTCCGCCCAAATTTACAACGTGTAAATTAGTTAGTGGAAACATACGCAGAAAAAAAGACTCCTTCAAAAAGTTCCATGACCAACGAAAATTGAAAAATTGTATTTTACGTTGTTCATTGCGCAAGAACACATCGAAACTCGTCGGTATTTTTTGACAAAAGCATCTATATTCTTCGGAATCCCGTAGCAAGGGATACGCAACGTTTAAAGTGATTCCTTTAAAGTTGTTTTGCGTTCAACCATTAAATATCAAGCGACGGCAACGGTAACCCTAAGCCTCAGCCACAACCGTACTAAACTTGTTATCGCTCACTTCTGGGAAGGATGACTTTTCACGATATGCTAATGAGCCCGATTGAGCTTTCTTGGAAGTGGATTATCGTCAGTCGTCCGTTTTGCCAAGAACTGGAATAACGAGAATAGAAAACACGATAATAGGATCTACGGACAGATACAGATCGTTCGGGCCCGGCTTAGCCATTTTCGTATAAACAGAACGAGACAAAACGTAAAAATGTCACTGTACGCAATCATGGGTTTTGGTTTACTTCTTGGAATGGTACATTTCGAAAAGAACGTCTTCTCTCGTCTTCCCTAACACAAGTCCAAAATGATCTGGTGACTTTAAGCCGTCATTTGAACCATAACCGGGAGGATTATCTAATAATTGCTAATATGCTTTCTGGAGAAGATTTTTTTAATTGTTGAATCCGTCGTCCTACCATTCACAGGAAACTTCTTTTGTTACCCATGCCTTATTTTGTTTTTTATAAATGAGTGGGAGAACATTTTTTTAATGCTTTAGGGTATCTCGCTTTACCCATCATCGAAAATTTAAGTACCGCTAGGGCATAAAAGTTATTCACTCTTCGGATACTTTTCTTCCTGGAGCGTTTAGTTCTTAGTCCTGTGCACGTAAGTTATGTTTGGGAGGACACGCCAAAACAAGCCACTCTCGTCAGCATTGTTCATCAACTTTTCTCACTGCCTTTGGGATATCAAAACGAGTAAGGATTGGATAATCCATTCAGTTTGGGCCAATGCAAAAGGCAGAAATCTGATTCAGATAAACGTGGCTAACATCCTTCTCCTGATAAACGTCGCAAATGGAAAGTCACACAGATCTATTTAATCTCTATTTACGGAACGATTAAAAAATTTTCGAGAGGCATATCCCGATTTCATTTGTTCCTACGAAAAGTGCCTTAAATCCAAAAAAATATCATTCCCCAAATTGGGGAATGTGAACTCTGCGAATCGTACAATATGCCACACCGCTGATTTTGAACGAAGATTGCGAAATATGCAGCACATTGAAAGACTTACATTAAAATGACTGGAACTGTTTAAAAAGACGACTTCCAATTTACAACGAAAGCGTTGTACCCGTCGGCAAAATACGAAATTTTGTCCAATTTGTTTTGTTTGCCGTTCTGCGGCATGAGGCTGGTTAGTGGTCGACATCAAGGATATTATCATGCTTTCAATTACACCACGGAGACGTCAACAATATAATTTTGTGGCTAGACAATTGCTCTAGCCACAAAATTATATTGTTGGGTTTTTTCCTCGTTCTTGATTTTTATTGAAAACTCGCAATAACATGTTAATTATCTCGAATAGACGCACGCGGATGATTCTTTCCATCATCGAGTAGAAGAAGCATTAAAACGACTAAAGAAAATTTTTCTGATTTTGAGTCTCTAGGCTAGTCATGCAATAAAGGAAAAGTGAATGATTTCCAATTGTGGAAAAGTCTATCTTTAGCTGGGAAAATTAAAAAAGAGCAAGCTAAAATCTACATTGCCAAAATAACGGAAATTTACTACAAATGCCACTCCGATGAAGGTTGGCAAGAGCTTAATTTTTTGTTTAACAAATATGTTGGTGAAATGAAAATCTTCCACAAAAAATAACACCCAAGCGCCGGACTATAGAGCGTTAGATTGGACATGAAGACATGGAACTTTGTAAAACCCGTAATATTATTGCCAGAGCGGATTGCACCATGAGACTAAAAAAAAACAGCAGAATGTTTCTGCATTATTTATGGAACTCACCCTGTACAATACATAACAATTATTGTTAAAATCGAAAGAACATTTCTATTGCGGATTTAACCAGCTACACACACGACCAGCTGACCACGTCAAAACTACAATTCATCTTTTGGCAAGTGGGTAGGTGGCATTATAGGATGACACAAACATTTTGCCAAGTATTACAATATTTTGGAATGTCTGTTGAGCGGAAAAAGCGATAAAACTGCGTTGGACGCTGTGTGTCACTAGGTTGCGGCTATATTTAAAACATTTTCATGCATATTTATATTACATTAAATTGGACGAGTTTGCGAAAAAATAAAAAAAAATTAAATGAAGCTCAAAGCAACTTTTTAAAACAAGCAGATCGTTAAATCTTGCAAGAAACAGAACGAACTTACATAAACGTTCTTCGACAACCGACGACTTAAAGAGTCACCTTGATTTTCATCTCCAAGTTCGCCATCCTTCGATTTTCGAAGAATCCATAAATGAAACCTGAGCAAGATTTTCCATTGACAAATAGTTCACTAGAATTTCCGAAGCGAATATGCGTTTTCTTCTGCGCTCCAAACCCTTCCGAAATACCGAAAAACCACACCAGAAATGCATCCCGGCGAATGCATACTGTCGGCCTTGATCTTGAACATCAGCAGCACACTCCGCGGTTCGAGAACCTGACAGAAAGTCCGCACGCGCTTCTGGGTGCATCGAAAATCGATCGCAGCATTTTGACGACGTCCACAATGCTCCGGTGCATCCGGAAATGCCCTCAAAAAGTACGGGCGAAAAATCTCACCCTCTTATTTCGAGCGAAAACTGTTTTCGGGGATGCTAGCTTGACGACGCATAAAGCGGACTAAATAACTATCGGAAATTATGCAGGAGTTACTCGTAATAATGGTGCGGATCTAAAGGGTGGGTACTAACGGATGAGATCGAATGTGAAGTGCATCCGCAGGACTAATGTCGCGTCGTCGTCTAGACTAGCTATTGGAAAGAACTTGCAGACGTTGCCGGTGGCGGTGGGGTTAGAGCAGGCCACAGCGCAACACCGTAAGACGCGTATCAACCGGAAGTTGGCAATGCGCATATGCATAACGTTGCATGCAGCCGGTGTGGAATTTCTGGCGTGATTATAGGGTAGGAAAGGAATATATGAATTTGAAATAGCAACAATTTCATTGGGGGTGTAATGGGATTACCTGGTTTAATTCATGAAAATTGATCGTTGCAGGTACATGAAAATAAATAAATCAAAAAGGTATTCTCGTGTTCTTATACATCGTGGAAACGAAGGTATTCAACTACAATAAGAGGTTACAAAAGAGAAAGTCGCCTAATTCGAGATAAGTTCGGTAATTACCTGTTTTTCGTGAAAATAACCTTTGGCAAGGTTTTCTCAAACAGATACGCTAATTAGTTTTGAAATAACAGCCATTTAAAGTGAACAACTTCTGCGATTTAATACGAATATCGAATATTTATTTTTTTAAAAGAAAATGAATGATGTGATAAAAGGGGAACTCTGCGAAGTCTGTACTTTTGTTATTCTGCAACTGAAAGTTGAGATGCTCTTGCGGTTAGGGCGAGGCCAGGCCAAACAAACATTATTGAGCAACGAGAAACGCATTTCCTCGAACCCTAAAGGTTGCTCAATATCCAATCGGGAAAATTAAGCAAGCAAAATGGAAACTGATCAGATTAATTGTGATGATTGAAGTAACATACCACAATTAATGCGGCTACATCATGCAAGTACACTGCCGTTCAGAGAAGTTCGGTCGGTTGGTAAAAAACATGAAAAGGTTACAGAAACAAACGAAACTAAAAACAAAACGTAATTTTATTGCATGTACAGGTAAAAAAAGATAAAAATAAATAAATAAAAAGTTATTCTGGCCTAATATAACATATTGAACATTATATTTTTTTTTCATCAAAGAAACCTCCTTTGCTGTTAATCACCGCTCGAGCTATTCTAGGCATTCTTTCGATAAGTTTTGTTAAAACGGATTGTGGAATATTAATCCGTTCATGTTGCGGAATATTCCGTAAATGTTCTTGTGAAGTTGTGCATATTTTTCGGATCCTCCTGTCCAGTTCATCCCACAACAACTCTATCGGGTTCAAATCTGGGCTTTGCGGGGGCCATGTCATTACTTTCAGGGTGTGCTGTTCTTGCTCCTTTAGATAGTTCTTACACACTAACGCGGTGTATCTTGGGTCGTTGTCATGCATGAATGATGGCACTGCATGATTCTGGAGTACTGCAAAATAATTTTCCTTCCTCATTACACCCTGCACTCTGCATAAATCTTCTGTCCCAGCAAAGGAGAAACATCCCCACACTAACACAGAACTACGCCCTTGCTTCACTGTAGGCGCAATGCAGTTCGGGATCACGTTTCGGCTTTAGATCTTCGGACATAAACTCGTCGATTTTGCCCAAAAACCTCAAACTTTGACTCGTCACTCCAAAGCACGTGTTTCCAATCATCTAACGACCAATCTAGATGAGAACGGGCCTACTGTAGCCGTTTTGCTCTATTGCCCCGACGTAATAAGGGTTTTCGAATGGCAATGCGTTCATGAAGGTCCGCTTGTTGAAGTCGACGTTTTACCGTACTCGCCGAAACTTGTTCTTCACGGCCGCGATTGACTTCGGCTGCTATTTGTGGCGCTGTTAATTTTCTATCGCGTTTGCTTAATGATACAATTCTCAAATCTTCAGCTTTTGTTGTCTTCCTAGATGCTCCGGGACGAACACGATTTTCTATAGTTCCAGTTGTCCGATATCGCTTTATGATGTCATTTACTGTTGAACTTCTCACATTTATTTTTTCAGCAATTTGTCGCCCAGAATATCCTTCTTCAAACAGCGTAATAATGTGTGAACGTTTTTCTACGCCGGTAGGCTTGCCACGTGCCATTTTGAAGTAAATTTTCTTAAAACTTTCGCGCAAAAACGACAGATGCACACCAACACACGTTCAACAGTAAAATGAAGCAAATTTACACCTTTACGCCCGCGATAAATAAACAAGAATGATGCTGCGGTATATTTCCTAAATGTATTGTTCGTTAATAATCCCCAAACTCATAAAAAGCGTAGCTATTTATAATGATTTACTCTTTCGTAGGTGTTAATCGTAAAGAAGTTGAACATAGGCATTATGTAAGAAATTCCACGACCTCGAATCCCGGCAAAAACCCGCGATAAGAAATTTGTGAAACTTCCTAGCTTCCATAGCTTATCGAAAAGTAATTAACGAAGTTTCCAGAGGTCAAGATATGAAATTCGCGAAATACGCTCAAAAATCTTCTTGGAAATCCGAGATAAATCGGACACGAAGCAAAGGTTGCGCGTTTACAAAATTCAATTGCGTGAATGTCATAAAGTCTATATTTACACTAATAAACGCTGTTAGGCCATGCCTAACGCGGGAAATCCCCGGAATCGGAAAGAACCCCGATCCTTCGGTAAGCGCGCGTTTTTTCCGGATAGCTAACGATACGAATTTTTTCCCCGGGACTCCGCAAGCCATCCAAAATCGTTCGAAGCGCCCGCCCCCTATCACCCAATCAACAGACGGACGGCCAGCTTTCCAATCAGAGGCCGCCAACGCGAAGGAAACAACGGCAATCGTTTTCGCGTATGTTTCTCCAACCTAATATCCGAAAGATAACAATCAAACGATAAAAGGAGAAATAATTGTTCAAATAAAAAGATCCAATGAGCACATTAGATACTACAGATACGAGAGGATAGAATCGTCAAGTGTAGCACAACGTATTTTTCTCACATCATTCGGTCAATAACGCCTGTAGCTCGGCGGATACCTTTAACTTGTGGCAATAATGTCACGGAACACCCGGTATTTTCCAATTTAAGAATTACAATGATCCGAATTCAATAATCAAAGATTGCCGCTACATCTTTTCGCTTAGAAACGTAAAGACGACATATTAACAATTGCGTTCTAAAAAAAGCACAGAAATACACGAGAAATTTCCCAAAATAGTGTTCACTAAAAAAAAATGACATAACCACAAATTCCAGCGAATCTGCTCGCCTAACACAGCAACACTCATGCATATACCAGCAGTGATTACATCACAGATTTTAATGAGTCATAGGAACGGAATACACTAACACATAATGCTAATACGCGCACGCATACGTGGAGGAGCTCATTTTCCAATATAGAAAATATTAAAACGTTGTGTATATTAGGTATAAACACTACCGACTCCGCCGATCATGACTGTTGATGACGAGATGATACTGCGATGATGCGTAATGGGTATTAACCTACGCGTGACCATTTAGAATTTAGAATTATCGAGACAACGGCTCATTGGTTTGAATGTCGCACATATGTATGTATATTCCGGCGCAACATCTAAATATAGATAGATAGGCCGACCGATACGTACCGAGTCTGTCGGTAAGGCGCCAAAATAGCTATTTGCTTTCCCATTGAAAAATCTTAATTGCGCGATTATGGAACTGCAATTAAAACATTTACCATAGTCATATGAGTGGCATACGTGTTAAATTCAATTCCGCGCCATCACATTTAGAAGAATTTTTTTCAATTTTTTGCTTAAAATCCAACAATGCGATGAAGAAAGTTTGCAATTTGGGCGCAAATATTTCTAGCTCGCTAAGTTTATAATACAACGCTTTTATATGACTTTATTCTCGTCATTGGTGTATTTCGGTGTAAATTGTTACAAAGAACTTAACTCTTGAAGTTTAAGGAAGAGGCACCCCAACGAACCCAATAAGTCTTCTCGTAGATTTATCACGGAACAAATTCCAAATTTTCTAAGCTCGCGTTTTGTGATCTGATAAAAGCAACTTTTCAAACAATTGAATAATTAATCCATATTATTGGTCGTCTGCAAATCCACATTGAACGAGACCAGAACCAATTGACATATCAGCCACCTCCCAACTCAAAATTTTGACTTTCGCATGTTTCCAAAAACTTTTGACTATGAGAATAATAAAGTTGTGCTTTTCTTATCTAAGCAAATAAAAATCTTCAAAAATTGCTCAAAATGGACACCGACGGACTTTAAACCTAGCGAAAAAAAAAAAGAACCCCCTCCTCTTTCTGCACACATACACACGGCAACAAACGAAAACTGGCATCCATCATGCAACAGCATTCCAGATGGTATGCCAGCCTTGTCTTGGCTAGTTTCGCTTCAATAACAATCGCGTTGCTGTATCTAGGTATCGCCGTCTCTTTCTACCGCCCTCTTCGCTAGCCTTTCCAACGAAAATGGATTCATTTATCGGGACGACCGTACTAATAGCAAAACTTTCGCCAATAGGCACGCCATCCGGGTTGTATTTAATACAATAGAGGCTAGAATGGAAGAGAAGCGAAGTAAAGGTCTGTACACACACGCACACAACCAGCTAGTCGGTCGTCCAAGCGGCAGCTGCTGGCCTTGTTCCTGCATAATACACAACCGATATTATGTATATACATAAATACATAGATAGAAGGCACATACATACATATAAGACAGACCCAGGGCTAGACCCGATTACAGCGACAATGACAAATAACTTTCGAAAGAATCTAACAGTCACGTCCTCCCTTCTCTCTAAAACCGGGCTTTTTTCGAATGTATGACGAGGACGAGGTACAAAACCCCGGCAGGTATAAAATGAAGAATTAACAAACAAAAGAATAACGATCCCGATGTGTGCCTAGATTAGGTACTGCGTACCTTTTACTTTATTCTATGTGTATAATACGCGGTGTATGTATATTGGGTCTGCTGGAGTGAAATAAAAGAATTGAAACTAGAAACGCTGGTGGCGTCCTGAACAACCAGAATGGGTAAGCAAGGGGAATAAACGAGGTAAGGAATGAAATATAGAATGGATGTTTGAGAGAGGAAGTGGAAGATTTATAATAACAATTTTGAACCGAATTGACCATTAGACGAAGGGATTTGATGAACTTTGGTTTTAATAAGTCCAAAAAAACAATCATACCATTGTTTGGTGGGTGGTACCTAATATGGACAACAAAGAGAATTTTTCTTGTGGTTGCGATACACCTTTCGGGAAAATATTAAATAATATTGGCTTTGAATATGGCAATTGGACACGTAAGAAGAACATTTATATTTTCAGAGTTTTTTTAATTTCCTTATGTTACAGTAATGTATCAATTTAACACCTCCTTCCTACGTCAAGTCAACACAATGAAACAGAAAAAAACAAGGGCATCGTCAATTCAAACCACAACTCGAAGAATGTCGTAGCGCAGCTCACGTCCATGTAACTCTGATCCTGGTTACGGTATGGTCTGAAATAGTACCGTTTAACATTAATTATAGGTTCTTGAAAGGACGAGGTTGTTCGATACGCAACACATTCCAAACGATACCGCGGCTTTCATGAATGCGTCTAATGCTGCGTAACGTAAGTGCAACGGACAGACCTTCTGGGTCCATTAGAAGAACTGGTATGGCGTGGGTTTGGTGTACATAACTCTAGTGAGTCTGATACAGGCTATAAAAAACCTTAGCTTACATACATCGTGAAATATCCACTTATTGCTGGCATGCAAGAGACCTTAGACTGGTAGGAATTTTGCGACAAGACAATTACGTAAAAGTTGCATTTATTGTTGTTTCTTTTGTTTCTTTTCTCAATTTCATTCTCCTGTTGTTTATCATCTAAGGTCTTTGGTTATTGATTATCTTACACTAAGACATGGTTTAGATTTGGACAAATAGGCTTAGAAGAAGAAAACTAGCGTAAAATAATAAAGTTCCGATTAGCTTATTGAAAGTATTCAGAGAATCTCCTGATGCTTTAACATGCTCTGCGGTTCTTCCCATTTTTTAAGTGCAGATATGTTTTCTTCACAAAGATTTTCGAAAGTATTAGAGCTAATAATTTTTACAGGCACTATACGTTAAATCTTTTTTGATAAAGCGAATGTCTGGCTTCAACTGATCCTTAAATCGAGTATCGTGATGATGATCGTTGATTTTTTTTATAAACAAAATGGCAAGAATCACGATAACCAACCCCAGAAATAATTTGTAGTGCTCTCTTTTGCATTCCAAAAATGGCCTTGGCCATTTAGTGGCGATCCCCCAATGAACAGTACCAAACTTTAAATGCGTTTGAAAGCAAGCGAAATTTAGTGTACCAAGTGTTGCTAAAGTCGCACGTTTTTACTAACAAATTAGCCGTCGGCACAATACGTCAATGCGGTCAGTCCGAATCCTAGGTCAAACTTAACATTTTCGGTAGGAAACGGAACACTTGCAATACCGGTACGTATATTTCATTGAGACCAAAATTACCAACTGTAGTTCTATCCTCATTTATCAAAAGTTTATTTGTGATCATCCAATGCTGAAATTAACGCAACGTCTCAAATGTTATCGGTATAAGATGTCAAACTAATAGAGCCACGTTGCATAAAGCTATACGTATCATTTACAAAAATAATAAATAAAGTAGGTCCAAGGATTGAGCCTTGAGGGATCCCTACTGTAACAATGCGTGGATCTCACCCCTGGTATTATTTGATTTATTCTCTCGCGCCTCGAATATCTACAAGAAGTCCAAAACTGACAAATTTCTTGTCAACATTTATAACTATTTTATTAACAATGTTTGCATAAAAGCGTGCTGAAATGTATCCTCAAGACAAAGTAGAAAGGTGCGACGACTTCTTATTCTTAACCAGGTTAAAATGAGTTTTTAGCAATTCATGCAACAAACACCTTTAAAACGGGAACAAATCAATACGATCATCTACGATTAATAACTAATAAAAATTTCAAATAATTATAGAAGAGCCCCCCATATTTGTAACTTTGAACGGGGATATTATTTAAATATTAAAAAGATAATAATTGTGAATTCCTCAATTTTTTACTACAACTCCGGGACTCCTTTTAACATGTCGTATTTGTTCGTATTAACTATTATTGTATTTATATAAATTTTTTTTTCCTTAAATTACTTCAATTTTATTCTCGCTTATTATAGAAAATTCATCTATTAATAAAACAAATAACGCAAATTTTTCAAATTAGATTTTTCTCGTCTCCTACGTAGAGATTTAAAAAAAATGAATAACGTACGTTATTCATTTTTAAAAATCTTTCTTTTGTTTGCAACCGTTTTACGACAAAACAAAAAAAAAAACCTCCACATTCCAAGATTTCTTTACGTAGATATATTTCGTTTTACCATCACGGAATATCTTGGCTTTTAGGTTGAATCAATTAGAGAGTCAAGTTTGTTCGGCTAATTAACAAAACACTTGACGAATTAGAAAACGCGGCGCAAGAGAATATCCTTGCCGAAAAGGCGACCTCCGCATTACTTCACGATTTCTAAGCTTCAATTAAAATAAGGAAGACGAAATCCTTGGTTGCCAAGAGTTTACTCGGTCTTGATTTGTTTGGCCAATTAATTTTGTTAAATATTGCATTTGTAAAGCAAATAACGTGACGATTTTGGAGTAAAATTTGGGAAGTAAAGAGGAAAACGGCATTTTAAAGTATTAATTTGTTTTTGATTTTGAAATTAATTACAATAATTTTTTTGTATTTAATTAATTTTAGTATATTAGGATATACGGTAATAATCTCGATGTTTCTCATTAATTTTTAGCATTCTATCCTTATTTTAATAACAAACATGAGCAATTTATACAGCTAAAAAATAAAAAAACAAAATCTAAAAGTAGAATTTGTTTTTGCCGAATATAGTTTTAGATCAAATCAGTAATAGCATGTTGAGAAAAAAGTATTTGATATAGATAAGTGAAGTGAACAATAGGACTAAAAATTATATGATCTAATTTTAGACAAACTCCTTGAATGTTATTTACTAAAATTCAAGTACATAATCTAAAAAAAGAACATAATTACATACCTAAACCGCCCACCGAACCCGCTACGTATCAAAAAGACCAAATTAAAAAAAAAAAAACCTCTTTCAAAGTTCAATAGCGGCACCACAGGATAAAGTCAACAAAAATTTCAACACTTTACACAAAGAGCCGTTAACCTAGGTTAGTGCTTAATTGCTAAGAAACTATCTCGAAATTCCTCTCGGAATTCTAGAATGTTCGTTTTGAAGTGTACAGAAGGAACGCGCATAAGAAAGAAGAAAACAACTTTATCATTCGTTCAAAAGGAGATATAGTGACAAACGATGCGTCACAGTGACCTGCCGAATAAAGAAAAATGCGCTTTTTATTTTATCGATTAAGCCGAATACGTAGAATTTCTTGCGTAATATGTCACGTATTCAGGATTAAATTAAATTTTCTTTTATGAAAGAGATCGTTAACGCGATGGAGTGTTGTGAAATCATAGAATTTATGCAGTAGGGCACTAATAATAACGTGTGACATTAGCTATTAATAGTATTGCCAACGTGTTATTGTCAAAAATTAAAAATAATCCGGGCGATCTTTTTACTTGAAATTCGCATTGAACATAAATAGATTTGTGCTAGGTTAGGTATGTAACAACTTTCAAAACAATTATTCGTCGTTATTATTATTATTATTATTTCACAATAAAATAACCGATTTTCAACGGATAATTTTCTTTAGCAAGTGTGAAATCGTAAATTCCAAAACGTTCAATAAACTCTAACTTCGTACATCTTCTGGATACTTTTCTTTAGATTTATTCATCAACGAAATCAAATTTTGACATTTTCAAAAGTGAACCTAACCTAACTATTTTATTCTCTAAATAAAAGAATGTCGAAAAAATGAGGTTAAAATAAGAAATTCACTTACATCTCGTACATATTTTCGTTATGCAGACGTCTCCAATGATGAGATTCCAAAATTCCAATCCACACACTTTTAATACGTCCAATTGGATCTCAAGATAGTCTCGTGTTCAAACACGTTAGGGACCCCTGTATCTATGGTAAATTCCTTCGGAATCGTATTCTAACCTCTCGAAAATCGTTAAGGGTTAAGGACGTCGAAGAAAGCAAGGAGAAAATCACTACTTTTAACGGAAAATATCGGGCGTGAGAATGGAGTATAAGGAGAACGTGGAAGAAAATGTGGGTGGTGCATAGAGAATGAAGTAAGAAAAAAAATTTTCCACCACTAAGATAATCCGATGCGCACTTGTCAACCGCCGACACCGAAATGAAAGAATTGCAGGAGCACATGTCCTTCTACGAAACGCCAGACGCCTTACGGCGCATGCCCCTTACATCGCCGTCTCTCTCGGGCGACCGTGCCGATGCGAGAAGCGAGAAGGAAACCGACCGCGACTTGAAGAGTCCGAAAATCCTACCTAGCAACGGTTGAGATAGCAACCGACAGACTTCTTTGGACGAACATAAATGGCGTAGGGTTGCGACGGGGACGGAGGGGGTTGTTGGGCGGTAGGTGGCGGTGGAGGAGGAGGAAGAACGTCTAGCACAAACTCCGTTCGGGTGTTTCGACATTGACCGAAGAATCCGGGCGAAATATTCGAAGAATTGGGCGGAATGGCGATCCGGCCGATGATGATCCTTTAAAGACGATGATTATTTTTATATTAGGTTACATTTTTAATTTGTTATTCCGATTTTTTTTTGTAGGTCACGAAGAACATCGCCACAACAATCTTGATTCTGTGGAGTAGATGTACAAATTAAAAGAATTTCGAAAAAGGACTTAAAACTAGGGTTAAATTGGATAGTATTTACAGCTTCAAGCAATAAACGTTTATAACCGCATAATTACGTTTATTATTTACCTTAATAGCTCTAAAACCATGACGTATTTTCTTTCAAACAAATGGCAATTCGACATGGAACAAATCTAGTTTGTTCGTGCTTGTGTGTAGCACAATGCTCATCTCTCTCAAGCGTTAGATATTGGTTGATACTTGGAAGATTGGAGACGTATTTCTGAAGACATACAGATATTCTTTACAAGTGCCTATTTCTACCTCCTGCACGCCTTGGAGCAACGACGTGCGAAAAATAACATGCATGAACTATCCCTTCTACCGAGAAGAAATATTGTTTTACAAGTGCCTATTCTACCCTCTACGCGTCTTTAACTACGACATGCGAAAAACACGGCCGGATAGACGGGAAGATCTCTTTTATAACCCAAAATATAAACAAGCGCCGGCCTACTGCAAAAGGTCAAAAAGGACAAAGTACGACAACGGTCCGTTCTCTCTGTTCATCAGGTTTTTATTACTTTTTACGTAAACCGTCTCGTACGCATCTAATTCTCGCGGCGACGTTACGTTTTTAATCAATTTTAAGTCTTCTAATTTAATACTATGAACGGTTTCATTTATATGTTGTACCACACTCGACGCGTCCAATCTACCGTAGCGATAATTTCTTATATGCTCTTTGAATCTAGTTTCTATCGCTCTTTTCGTTTGACCAATACAGGCTTTATTACAGTGACTACATTCAATTTTATAAATGCCCGACCTTTCTCCCATTTTCGGGCGTTTTTGTTTTTGGAAATTGCAGTTTCTGCCACCAACTTTTATTGATTTGGGTTGGAATTTTTTTACGGACATATTGAGCAACCTAACATTTTGTAAAAACTGCAATTTGACTAGAAAGTAAGCCTCTGCCGAAATTGGTTAACAACAAATCTATCGTGTCTGGAAGAATATCAAGAAAGAGGCGGACATGAAGGTTTCTCATTAAAAACAAATACTCGGATTTTCCAATCTCTGTTTTAAATTTAATAACAAGATCTGTTTCACATCTCACTTTCATCTGAAATTATAAAAATACCTTGTCACTGCCTTACTAATTTTATAAAGAGAGGAGCGCTGGGGAAATTCCTTTGAAAATCTCGCAATTTTTTAATTAAGAAAAATGAAATTTGGTACGTAGGCTGCTGATTAGAAACGAAGAAATACTATCGCATCTCGGAACGTGGTCGCGCAAAATTGAAGAGATTGATTTAACCACCTGCTCTATTATTTTTTTAAAGTGTTTCCGAGCAAAACCCGTTGAAAACTAGTCTAAATTATATTTAAAGATTTTGGTTTTCGAGCAAAAGCGCATGTTTTAGTGAAAAATTGTATTTTTACAAGCTCCTCATATGTTTCTATTCGAAATACACATAAATTGCAACCAAATCTCTAAAAAAAAAAAAAGAAAACGCACTAGCTTGCAAATGATAAAACTTTACAAGTCAACGTGTAACATTTACTTCAATATTTTAAACCATCGTTGCTGAAAACGTGATACGTAATGAGCCACCGTCACTCAAAGAGTTAAACCGAATAAGTTCTAAGTTCTGAAAGGCCCCGAACCAAATGTGAATCGAGGAGCCTTTAACTACTTACGTAGCACTTGATTTTATAAATTTCAAGAACAATTGTATTAAACAATGAGACGCTGTTTGTTTGATTTAACTTTTTATCTGTGTCTAGAAGGTTCTCACTTATCGTTAATGTATTTAACAACTTTATACGTAACTCGCACGATTATTTCGCGCCGCAGATTTGCGTTAGGCGCCGGTTTATTCGATTTGCCGCACGAGCATCCTTTTAATCTGGTTTTCGTGGGGCGGTTTTAACGAGTTTTAAAGTTACTCGCTACCCCTGAACGGCGACGCATGTGTTATGTGTTATGTATATGTGCGACTTAATTCACTTCATTCTTTTCAACTAATTCAGCGACCTTCCTTACGGTCGTTATTTCGGGAATATCTAGTTTAATTGTCTAACGTTCTAACGTCGAATGGAAAGAATGATGCGGCGGGAAGTCGAAAAAAAGGGGGTTGTTTGAATGTGGATGTTAAATATGTAAATTTGAAAGTACAGTGAGATGGATGACAATGTTCGGTTAATAATTTTGAAATTTTTTAACTTTTTATATCTTGATTTGAGACAGTGATTTTCCACATTTTTTTGTTTTAATATACACTACCCGACAAAAACATAGACGCGGTATCGTTTTTATTTACGAAACAAAGTTTATAGACATTATATAAAATGTAAATGGGGGTTATTAATACTTTTTATGTAAATAGTCCATTTATAGATATTTCTGGGTATTTATTGCTTTATGCGGGGTAATTGGGATTTTCCCAGATCAAAATAGGAATTTTAAATGCGACAAAAATTTAGACCCTGTGCATTTATTACATTAATATAAGCAAAATTTTTTTAATTTGATACTTCTCTTTATATGCAGCGGTTGTGCTGGTAAAGTGTACACATTTCACCACGAGAAATTACATTTTATAAAGTGTTTGCAATATGGGTAGAAAAAAGCAATTATCCTTGATAGGAAGGGGTAAAGTTCTAGCCTGGCACCAGGATGGTGTTAGTAAGAAGGAAATTGCTCGTCGGTTATGAAGAAGCGATCATTGCGTTTAAAATTTCCTAAAAGATCCGGAAAATTACGGCAAACCGAAAGGCCAGGGGCGACCGAAAGCTGTAAGTGAGCGGGATAAACGCATGATATTGCGGCGTGCATCCAATTCTTCTGCGTCGGCGAGAGTTATTGCAGAACAGGCGGGGGTACAAACGCACGTGCGTAATGTTCAAAGGATTTTAAAGGCATCACCGGCAATATCACGGAAGAAAATGTTGAGAAAACCGCCACTTTCAGCGAAACACAAAGAAGCGAGGTTGAGATTTGCCGAAGAACACGTATCCTGGAAGAAACAATGGGAAAAAGTTATATTTTCCGATGAGAAACGTTTTAATTTGGACGGACCGGATGGGTACTCGCATTATTATCATGATCTGAGAAAGGAAGCAAAAGTGAAAATGACCAGACAATTAAAGGGTGGATCTGTGATGATATGGGCAGTGATTGGATTTCGCGATAAAAGTGGGATAGAGTTTTGCACAAACAAAATGACATCTGTGACGTATAAAGACTTATTGCGTGACAATCTTCTACGTTTTTGAAACCAATGGGCCGGGCACAATTTCGTTTTTCAGCAAGATAACGCGCCAATTCATAAAGCAAAAACCATTACTGAATGGTTTAAAGGGAAAAAGATTAAAACTTTCCAGCGGCTGGCACGGTCACCAGACTTAAACATTATTGAAAACATGCGGGGTGAATTGGCACGTCGCGTTTATGGCGGAGGCCGTCAATATTTCGCGGTACAGGAACTGAAAACTTCAATAGTGACTGAATGGCAGAATATTCCTCAAAATTATGTGTTAAATTTATATAAACCTATTAATAACAGATTATTGGAAGTGATTAAGAACAATGGAGGATCTACGCATTACTGATCACTCGTTTGTTGATTTTTGTTTCACATTTACAACAGAACGTCCAAATTTTTGTCGCAGAAATTGTTTAAACATTGGAGTAATAATTTATTATTTAGTTCATATATTACTGGAGGAGATATTTTTAAGTTTATTTTACTTTTATGAATAAAAACTTAATTCGCAAAGAAATGTTGTAACCCTTAAAACCCGCAAAACAGCTTACCGCGTCTAAGTTTTTGTCGGGAAGTGTATGTTTTACATTGGAGGTTTGTCTTTGGATTGGTTGAAATCTTATTCTCTCACATCTTTAAGTCTTAGCATGGGAGTGCCTCAGGGCACCATATTGGGTTCTGTCTCTTTTGGTTTCTTCTTATGTTGGAGATTTTGATTTATGTTCTAATAGCGTGCATACGCTGATGATTTTCCTTAATTATTGGTGATAAGAAAAATAATGTTGAGATAGTCTCCAGAGACGCAATTGTTGATAACATTAATTATTTTAACGGTCATGACTAAGTCGTTTAATACTGCTAAAGCGATGATTTTACAATTTCATAATTGGCAAAATGATTACTCACCAAACTTATCTCTAAAACTTACTCCATTGCGGGTTTGAGACATGTTTGGAGAAGTATCTCCATCTCTTCGACAAACTAAAAAGCTATCTCCCAAAAATATGGGAGATTGTTTCTTCCTAGCGTTAACACGTCGAGAATACTTCAATTCTACTAGATGAGACATGTATAACCAAGCATTCTAACTACACATTAAGGACTGACTCTGACTCGGCGGAGAAGGTGTGGCTTGACCGAGAGGCGTGTGTAAACCGCGTACGAGTGTCAACGCTAGATGATAGAGGTGGTCGTCGATCCGCAATATGATTTTTACATTGGACGAGAAAAACTCATTTCCAAAAAAGGTGGAATAGTGGGAAAACCCATGATGAGGCATCTATAAAAAATTCACTACCTACAGATTTTCCTGTCGAACGGCCTAACGCCCTGCGATTATTTTAAATTAAAACGTTTGTAAACGCCGCGTCATTGTTGCGAAGAACACGTTCGCTTTGAGAAATCGTATTCCATATTTTACACAAAGGCTTCAAGGAGCCAGGTTACTTCCAAGCGAATTGCACCAACCGCAATTAGTAATTTCAAGACTGGCGCCTGTGTGAATCACACTTTTATCCGCTTTGTAGGTTTTCTGTGTGTGTAGTAAAATGAGCGAACGGCTGGCGTACGCGACGTAGATCCGACGATTTCGACCGTTGATTCATTGAAAAATACGCCTCTTTGTTCCCCTCAATATCTTCGTCGCGTTTCCGACGTCGAGGACTTGCATGTTTGATAGGCGGTTACCCGCGTGCGAAATGCACTTCGCGTATATGTTGCACGTGATTTCAGCATGTATGGCCAAGCCAACACGCTTATTGTCAGAGCAATACGATACGTACGACGAATCAATACAGAGCATTGTGTGTATATCATCGGCCATCAGACATTACCAAGAGACTATGAAATAATGAAATAAGATTCTTTTCTTCGCACAAATGTGAACATTTTTATTTCACAGCATTAATGAATTGGTCATTAATGGTTTTGCCCGTTTTCGTGGATCTCGAGGAAAGCTTCCTTACATTGAAATGAGTTGTTAAAATGTTGTGCACCCGGCGGCTCTAAACTACTCGAGGAAGGAATAACTTTTTATCTACGCTAAATATCTCTGGATAACCATCGATTATTTTATTGAAAATTATTATTATTCCTTCTTTGAACAGTCCCCACATCATCGACGACATCCTTTGTTTATCGCCGGCAAAAAGGCGATAAATCGGTAGGTTATTATAATTAGCATCGCAAAGTTCGAAAAAGCCCCTACTCGCGTACGTAGCAGATAAAGAACGATCCCAGAAACAAACGAGTTCGGATCGCGCAGAGTGGTCCGTCGTCTTTCTGGGAAAAACGATGCGAGGCCAGGTCGACACGGGTCCGGAGAAGAGCGTGGCGGCGGTGGAGGTGGAGCAGGAGGACTATGCTGACATTGAAAACGGACGACCTTGCCGTGGCGGCTCTATTTATACATTTGCATTTTTCGACTGCATCGAGGGCGACAGCCACGATCAAGGATAAGCAGGATAAGTACGTATGAAGTAGGTTGTGCCTTCTGTGGGAGCGTATATTGCATTCGAGCGAATCCGTCGCGGTGGTAACAACAAAGGAGAACCAGTATAGCGATGATACGGTTCTCCTGAGAGTTAGCGAAATGTTTCCTTTGAAAATATGAAGTATTTTAAGAGATGTTGAAAGCGTGCTTCGAAGCAATAAATTTGTAATTTTCAACGTTTATTTTGCCCGCTTTCCACCGTTTAAATTATTTATTTGGATCTTCGACGGTGTTGCGACAGTCGTTGATTAGAGTGTTTTCAACTTTAGCTACATTTTTCTAACGGAATCGTGTTCAACGTGGCTCGTCGGTGGTGGGCAGCCTTGAGGTTCGACCACTATTTTAGCAAGCAGTGGGTTATCAGAGATACTTGCTATCACACGGAGATGCTGCGCCAACGCGGAGATGTTTAAGTCTTCTCTGAGTTGTGCGTTCCTCAGGAATCATTGAGTACCGACTCACTCCGCAAGTAAAAATAATTGAGTGTAGGCTTTCACGACCGTAATCCATAGTAGAAATGTCTTTCGGGGGATGTCGCGTAGTTAATATTTTACTTGACGTTTCGCTGATCATGCTGTTAGCTTCTTCAGAAGATTTCTAAAGACAGTCTTTAGAAATCTTCTGAAGAAGCTGCCAGCATGATCAACGAAACGTCAATTCAAATATTAACTACGCGACATCACCCGAAAGACATTTCTACTAAGTAAAAATAAATTTGAACAAAATAACTTTTTGAGTCCTCTGATACTTGTTGACGCAAATATTCAACAAAAAGTGTTCCAGACGATCTTGATCGACAGCCCAAAGAATGGGTTTACCATGATACGCCCAAAAAATAAGCTTCTGCTATAACTCACGAAACATAGCAAACAAGCAAGTAAATAAAAGCCATTCTGTTGTGTTTTAAAGCCACAATTTTCGAGTAAAATTTTAACCAAAAAGAAACTAATTCCCTGCAAGTATCGATCACTAAACCGGACCATGCTCCGTAGAAATTTCAAGGAAGAATATTGAATTAACAAGGAGCAGGAATAAAACTCGAACCGCAAGATATTTCGATGTTAGGCAAAGAACTACATCTTTGTAATGGGACCATAACAATAAAAATAATAAATAGCAGTAATATGTTATTGGCGTTCGACTGCTAACTGTGCACCATTAATATATCGTTCCTGTAGGCGTCGTTGACGTCAAGACGCCTACGGAGACAAGCGTCTGACACAATTATACAGTGCAGACGCACCTAATCCATCTCAGATTTATCAATATCTCGGAATGACGCCTTTATGTTTCGGTTTGACCGGTCTCATTCAGCTTTGAAGGTCACAGCGGGTATCCTTTGTTCTGCTTAACGGAAAGACGACAATAATAAACCTCCTAGAAGGTGTACTTAATCCAAAGTTAAGCGAAAATTGCGACCATATGGTTGGTAGCTTCTTCGTTTTACACTTGAATTAGATACCGTCTAAAACTGTTTTTCCAACTGTTCTTGGGTGAATGTTATATGATCAATTTGGTACCTCGTACAATGTTGTATGTTGCAAAGTTTATTCAGCAGATATGAGGCAAGAGATGGAGTAAATTCTGTTGATTGTAAAGAATCTATTTTATTATAAGGAAATATGATACAATTTTATTTGGAGTTGCTTCATATCCATGATTGATGATGATTGCTTGTTATTCTGTCATTCGATGTTAATGTTTCTGTAAAAATGAGAAGAATCGAGCCCTCAAATGCTTGCATTTGAAAGGCAACACACCTACGCAAATTAAGGCGCAAATGGATCCATCACCATTACCGATAACATCGGAACAATTCATCAAATGGCGCTAGACGACGGTTAAGGAGATGGCAGAAGCTGCATTCGAACGAACATTTCCAAAGCCCCGTTGAGGAAATTGAAGCAAAATAAGTCGGAGTTTTGGCGTCGACTAATAGCTGCAGAAGAGGCTTGGATACAACAGTAGACTCCTAAAGCCAAAAGCGCAGTCGAAACGGTGAACTGCGAAGAGTGGTTTCGAAAAATGCCAAGATTTTTCGCCAAGATCGGGGAGGAAAGTGATCTATCTCTTCCACCAAAACAATGCATCGTCTCACATTGTAGTAGTTGCCATAGCAGAAATTCACGAATTGGGAGATTTTCAATTAACGAGGAGATGATCGCCTATTTTACAGGACAGGATGCCAGCTATTATTTAGACGGATTAAAAAGATGGAGGCATCGCCGGGAAATTTAAAGGAGACCGTGTTGAGAAATAAAAATGAATTTAACAAAAAAGTGCATGCTGTGTTCAAAAGAATAAACCGAATTCCCATTGCCAGGGCGACAAAATCGCGTCTGCGCAAGCTTTTGCTATATTTCTGTTTGAACAATTTTAAATCTTATTCGTATGCAGGCATGCCTTTTTCAAGGACAAAATCTCAAAAACCTAACCTGACGAACAACACATTTCACTATCGAACTTGTGAGCAAACGGATAAACATCCGAATGCCGAACATACGGACTATGGCGTATAGTTTTACCGATTTGGAGGCCAAACTTGTTTTTATCATGCAGCGTGTTCGTACGGCTACACAAACTATGTGTTTTTAGACGGTTTCCGTTTACGGACTATCGGCTTATGTGCATGTGTGCGCGTGTGCATTTTGCGTCCAGGTAATCGGCCACCTGCCCATGCCCTCCCGTGGCAATGGTAGCTGGCTTTTTCGTGGAAAATAGACGACCATTATTCAAACTGGAACGGAGGAGAAGTTGACGCGTCATTGGGACGATCGATGGGGCGACAATTGACGGGCGTTTCTTTTTTTTTTTTTGGTATACAGGATGTTTATTAACCTGGGTGTTTCGATAATTTCTTATTTAATCAATATGAATAGATTTCGATTTCTCTAAGAGAAATCTAACTTGGTTACTGAACCAAAATTATTGGTATTTTTATAAAATTTAAATAATTATTGAAATTAAAAATACTGGGTCCCCCCTCAGACAACGGTACATCTGAAGCATTTACCCGATAGCTGGCGGTTGAAAAAGGCAATTTATTTACCAAACCTTAACCATTAAAATTCTTCTAAATGCTTGTAAATCTTGCCTCAAGTTAGTATGATGGCTTATCTTCTTCATGGTTAAAATTAAATTGATTTTTATATTTTGCGGGGCAATTAGAGTGAAAGTCAAACAGTATTCTTGGGATAATCTTATTATCCCGTTTGTTCCTTCTGAACGTTTTGTACTTTCTTCAAAGCGGTAACCCTTCTTCGTGAAGCGTCCGCTGCAGAAAAAATCGGCCAGGTAAGCGGCAAGGTAACTATTAAAACTAATAAATAACTATACTCGCACTCACACAACAATGATAATTAGTTGCTAACGCGATGCAAATGCGGGTTGAGTGCACTCTTAAATCGGTCGCCCGACAACGACGATGGTTTTTTTTCCTCTTATTCGCCTAGTTATATCCTTTTTCTTTTTTTTTTCTTTTTTTCGTTTAACATTTTTCAACGCCGAGCAAACGATGCGGTCCGTTGAACGGATATCGTCTTTTCTCTCTCTTTTTAACGTTAATTTCGTTGCTATGTGTGCATAATAGGTAAAAAAAAGTAATGAAATATTAATTGCAACAATTAGGAAGATCGTATGAGCGTAAAGTTTAGAGCTATTTTCGGTGTACGCCGAGACACAATTCTTTCAGCTGTACAAGGAATTACAATAAATAGAATAATTTTTCAGCGCGATGAAGCTCCTTCTCGTAGTACATGAGAAATTACAGAATTTTCAAGCGTACTTTCTTCATTAATTAATTGGGTGGCTTGAATCTTTACCATGGCGAGCTAGAAATGTCTATATTTGATCCCATTGGACTTTTTCTGTGGGGCTTATCACGATACTAAAGCTTTTGATAATATTGGAGACAGGTCTTGAGATTTAAAGGAATTGAAAAATAGAATCTAACGGCGTTAAGACAATTTCAACCTAGACTTGGTCACTGTTTAACAGCTTCCGGCAAACAATTTAAACTTAATTCATTGTAGAAATGTCTTTCGGGTGATGTCGCGTAGTTAAAATTTTACTTGACGTTTCGCTGACCATGCTGTCAGCTTCTTCAGAAGATTTCTAAAGACTGGTGGTGTTGTTATATATTCCATTTCTGTTCCGCTTTGCCGATTCATAACTGGATCAGCAGAGCGGAACGGTTATGGCTCAGCAAAGCGGAACAGAAATGAGATATATAATGAAGAGTAAGAGACAACAACACCAGTCTTTAGAAATCTTCTGAAGAAGCTGACAGCATGGTCAGCGAAACGTCAAGTAAAATATGAACTACGCGACATCACCCGAAACACATTTCTACTATGGAATACGGTCGTGAAAGCCTACGCTGAATTTAATTGATTGTAAGTTTTATTGTTTTTTTAGTAAGAACTGACTCTTCACTTACCTTATTTTCGCGGTGTACTTCTTAAAAATTCGCTCGAATTCGAGCTACATTACCTCAAATTGCTCTAAAGAAAACAATAACTCTGGCAAGTATTCCGATTTCACCCACATCCCGATTTATTAAGTCGTTTCGAAATTTGCAATGTTCCGATTTTTCCAAGCTTTTCGCTGGCCAACGTTCAAAAATGCCCACTGGCATGGCATAGCGCGGATATATGTAGGTACACGTCCGCGCATTTACAACGCTCCAATAAACACGACGCTTATTTTATCGGATATTACGTACCGCTTAGAATCTTAGAATATCGCAGTGCATCATGCGAAATTCTTTCGGGCGTTGGGTAGCGGGACGAGTATGCTACATGACCGCGATGACTGTGCTTATGAAGATTTATGCTCGGGGAGATTATTAAGAGGTTGCCCGCTTTTCTATTAATAGATACTGAACTAATCAATTCGGACTAAATTTATGCCGTTAGCGATGAGGAAGTACTTTTCGCAGAATCGATTTGTTTGTAATTTATTCAACATCTTAGATACAGTTAGTTACATCTTTGCTGTTCCTAACATAGTTCTCTTATTGCCTTTCTGGGAGTTTTGTAGGAACGTAAAATTCCACGATTAAGAATATTACTCGTTTTATTTCCGATGAGGGACTTCATTGGATTGTTTGGAATGTTGGCGGCTCTAAATCTTTAGCTTAAATCTTTAAAATAATTATCCTCAGCTGATGGCCCATGATTAAAATGATGTTGCCTCCTCAAAAGACGGCAAAAAGCGGCACAAATTGGCGGCGTTTGGAAATAATGTAAAATTAAAACCCCGAAAACTAATGCTGGGAGACCTTTGAAATATTTTAGTATACCGGATCCTAAGCCAATTGACGTAGCATCGTCGTATTTCAAATACATCCTGTATACAGTTCGTTTTTACCCGGCTTTTACGACCTAATAAGTATGGAACGACAACAGAACTCGTTTCTTCTCGCGTCAAGGACTCAACTTTACGACTCCCGGTCGAAAATCGTTGAACTGTCCATGTCCATTCTTTATGTCGCCGTAATAATATAACAATATGCGTCGTATGAATGTAAGCATGTGTATTGGTCCGCGTTAACGACGAAGACATTGAGTTTATCATCGTCGCTTTTATGTACGAAGAAGAAGAAGAAGAAGAAGAAGAGGCGAATTATAATGTACCCACTTACACGAGCGCTTATTAAGTGTTTCGAGAATCTGGCCACAAGCATCTGACGCTTTGGCAACGCAACGCAGCTGTTTCTATTAATGATAACCGTAATAATAATTGTACCTGTATTATGTAATAACAGAAATATTCCGTTAAGGAGACAATTATAAATAAATAATTTGTGCTGGAAAACAAAGAAATATCTGAAAATTAAGAGCCGCTTGGAGCCAGATCTGGTAAACAGGGTGGGTGGTCTGCCAATGTATATGAAATCGACATATTTGCTTCCTTTCATTCCATGTGATTTTCTTCCAATATAGCTTTCATGGGTCTACTTTCTTCCATTTTTATAAATGGCCAAAGTATTTCGACTGCTGCCTCTTGATCGTCTTTGTTAGAGGCTCTATATTTAACTCTTCTCTATTTTTCTTTCTTATTTTATTTTTCCTCGTTACACCTTTTACTGTTCTTAATTATTTCATCTCCATCGCCGGAAGTGCACTTTTTATTTAGCACCCAGCTTTCTTACTTCTTACGGGTTAGTTGCTTCTTTTCATTCCATGTGATTTTCTTCCAGTATATCCTGTATTGCTCTATTCCACGTTTCCTTGGGTTCTCTTCGCCATCGCTCTCACCTCCCATATAGCTTTCATGCGTCTATTTTCTTCCATTTTTATAAATGACCAAAGTATTTCGACTGCTGCCTCTTGATCGTCTTCGTTAGAGGCTCTATATTTACCTCTTCTCTATTTTTCTTTCTTATTTTATTTTTCCTCGTTACACCTTTTACTCTTCTTAATTATTTCATCTCCATCGCCGGAAGTCCACTTTTTATTCAGCACCCAGCTTTCTTACTTCTTACGGGTTAGTTGCTTCCTTTCGTTCCATGTGATTTTCTTCCAGTATATCCTGTATTGCGCTATTCCACGTTTCCTTGGGTTCTCTTCGCCATCGCTCTCACCTCCCGTATAGCTTTCATGGGTCTACTTTATTCCATTTTTATAAATGACTAAAGTATTTCGGCTGCTGCCTCTTGATCGTCTTTGTTAGAGGCTCTATATTTAACTCTTCTCTATTTTTCTTTCTTATTTTATTTTTCCTTGTTACACCTTTTATTCTTCTTAATTATTTCATCTATATCGCCGGAAGTCCACTTTTTATTCAGCACCCAGCTTTCTTACTTCTTACGGGTTAGTTGCTTCCTTTCATTCCACGTGATTTTCTTCCAGTAAATCCTGTATTGAGCTATTCCACGTTTTCTTGGGTTCTCTTCGCCATCGGTCTCACCTCCCATATAGCTTTCATGGGTCTACTTTCTTCCATTTTTATAGATGACCAAAGTATTTCGGCTGCTGCCTCTTGGTCGTCTTTGTTAGAGGCTCTATATTTAACTCTTCTTTCTAATTTTATTTTTCCTTGTTACACCTTTTATTCTTTTTAATTATTTCATCTCCATCGCCGCAAGTCCACTTTTTATTTAGCACCCAGCTTTCTTATTTCTTACGGGTTACTTGTTTCCTTCCTGGTACTTAAAGTAATCTACTTGCTCCAGAGTATTTCCATCGAGTCCCTTCCCCAGTGCCATCACTTTCGTTTTGTTTGCATTTATCTTCGTATTTCTTTTTCTCAGTTCTTCTTCCGCATTTTTAGGGTTTCTCTGAGTTTGGGATTCAATCTCTGCAGATATGGCCAGATCGTCAGCAAAAGCACACACTGCTAGTTTAACGGGTCTCAGCTTACTGATAAACAAAATTAGGCTCACTACTCCTTCTTGCTTGAATTTTACGTAACTTCTGTTGTTTTGGTACGTACTTAAAGTTCCCTGCTCAATTTATCACCAGCACCTCTTATTTTTAGACCCCCCCAAACTATCTTCCCTGGTACTGCCATGTAGATCCCTTTATTCGATGTTTTCCCTAACATCTACATCGATTGAGCGTTCAACATGGCTGAAATTTTTGCCTACATTATCCGAATACTTTTGACGAGTAATACCATCTTCCTGTTGAGGCTTTGAAGCTTTCCAGACTCCCCTCGTGGATAGAAAGAATGCCTCGCATTTGTAAGGCAATAACAAAGCTTCTCTTACATTTAGCTCTGTTGATCTAAAATTTATTCCGTAACAACTCGAACGGTCTATTGTTATTGAAAATACCTCGCGTATTTCTTTAAATGTCGCATTAGCCAGACTGGTCATACATACATACGTCTGGATATGTTCGAAAGAGAAAGATTTATGGTTATTGGCTCATTTCACAAAGCACTTCGCAAATAATACTTATCAAGCATAGGTACCGCAAATGCATTCCCCGACCACGTGTAATTTCCCTCGTAAATACGTGTAATAATAAAATCATTACAAGCTGGCGTTCTCGCGTCGATTTCTAGGAATTTATAGATATTTTATCTACCTAGTGTACAGTACTGGGTTCGGGTTATTGCCCGCTAGCTGTACTTACCAATAATACAAAGATCTTCTCTTATCGGGAGTTTGGGTAAGAAGAGAAGAGAAGAGAAGAGAAGAGAAGGGAAGAGAAGAGAAGAGAAGAGAAGAGAAGAGAAGAGAAGAGAAGAGAAGAGAAGAGAAGAGAAGAGAAGAGAAAAGAAGAAAATTTTTCTTAAAAGTTTCACGGTTTAAAATTTCATGGCTACCTCATTTAGTCTTAAAATTCTTCGTCAATTAAATGATGCGATTAAAAAATCCACCCTCTATTTCCGATAATAAGCGACATCTCCATACTGAGGGTCGAAAATGAATCACCTGTATGGATCAAAATTTAATAATTTTCGCAGATCGAAAATATCGGGCCGTATCTGTAAATACAAGCTAAATGCATTAAGCTTGAGCGTTACAAGAACGAGAACGTGATAGCGAAGCAATAATTTGTTGTCGAACATTTTTCCGCCGATCCAACAGATCAATAAATTGATTTTAAATAAAATGCTTTCGCCTATTATAAATCGTTGCGATGGAATAAAGGTGGTACCGGTTTCTAAAGAACAAACACTATATTAATCAAGTCGTCGAGCTTGAACCTTTCCTCAACTGTTTTACTATTCCGATATATAGCTACTTCTTATTCTTGTTGGTCCATTATATCTCCGCGATTGGTTAATGCTTAATGCGGACGGAGCGAGAAGCTTAAAGGTTTTTAACGTACAAGATACAAAAATAATGTTCAACTTTTTATACATAATAAGATATTCCAGTCGAATCTACCTGTCCATCCGACGTCTACATAAGAACGTGTCTTATTAAAGTAAAATGTAGGTAATGTCGCTTCACGTCAAGTGTCAAACGTACTCATTATAAAGAACTGGTTCTCCTCCGTGCTACCTATGTATAACATTCTCTAACCTTCGGGGGAAATGCTGGTTTTTTTTTTTTCGGTTTTCTCGCCGAGATTCATGCTCTCTTGGCTAGTCTGAATGAAACTTGTTCTATTTTTATTCACCGTGACGGTTATTTTTATAATACTACGATTACAGATAATTATGACGTTGCACGTAAGAATGTTTGATATTGAGAAAAAACGTGTGCATTAAATCGTCACACAAAGAGCTCGGAAGAATGAGTAAATTTAACTTGGTTGACTCTCTTCGATTCATGCTTCGGGTTTCTTCAACCTACGTGTCTACGAGGATTGTCTTTAGTTTTGCATATAGCAGCGTATTAAAATTAATTTCAATATTTATTGAAATTAAATCCAAAGCTTCGTCACAGCCAAAGCAAAACTGAGTTATTCGAAAAATAAAATTCACTCGAAATTATCTCAACAACAACGTCTGCTTCTGGCAATAAAGCATCACATCAATCGACCATCTCTCGTTGGTCAGTCTAGAAGATGATCCTAGGAAAGAGGGCAGTCACTCAAAAAAAAAAAAACATGCTGCTCTGCGCTAATTGATTAAGGAAGATGGATCTTAAGCATTTCAAAGACCTCAATCCAAAACATTCTGCATGATAAATTTATTTCTCGTTGAACGTCACATCCTTTAACTGAAGAAGGAGAAGAGGTGGCTCGCGTTAATTGGCGTCGAAAAACTTTGAACCGGTTCAACAACGGAAGAATTCAAAACCGAACCTCAATCCATTTTAAAGGCGTTTCAAGATGAAGAGAAACCAGCGAAACGCATGGTGCGAGGTGCGTTGAAGAAAATGGCTCATGTTGCCACAGTCCCTTTAGAAGATTGAAGAACGATTAATGCCGATTGGTACATAGGTTTGTTTACCAGAAATTATTGCCCTGCTCCAACAAACACAACGATAAATTATCTACCACCACGATCATCCTCGGTAGAGTCCTGAGCTAAGTTCCCTACGTTCCCTAAAATCAAGAATGGGCTGTGTGGTCAATGGTTCCGGCTGCCAGAAGAAGCAGTTCAACTGATGATTGACTGCTTCCACAGTAGGTTTGCAAAAATGAAAAGTTTGTGGGGAATACTTTGCTTTAGCCAACTAAGAAGACAACCCTCGTAGCTTTGCGTTTAAGATAATTGAGGAAATTCGGCATTTTTAGGATTCTTTAACATATTGCCTCTCACAATTCTTGTAAGTTGTTAGACCATCAGCTTTAATAATTTTCGTTGAGTTCTTGAGATTACATTTCACCATAGTTGAAAGGAACAACTTTACTCTCGTCGCTCCACACGACATTCCTTTTGAGTCCAATCATTCTAGGTTCTCTTTCACAAATCGGAATCGTCTTCTTGCAAGTCGTTTCTCCAGTAAGAGCGCCTTTCGAGGTCTTAGAGCTAGTTACACAATTTACTGTTAAATTCAGACTTTGCGTTGACAACAAAAACGGTTCTATTTATGCACATTGCGCCCCCTCCGGTGGATGTTTCTTCTTCCTTCCATGCGGTTCGACTTTCTCTCCCTACTTAAGAGTATTTGCAATAATTTTTGCAGAACATTCTAGCGCATCCTGCACAAACTTTTTGCCTTCGCAATTTTTCTATTAAATATAGTTACGCTGGTGTATAGTGCTTTTCGCTGCCGGCTGTTGCCCAAGAAAGTGCTCCACTAATCAAGATATATCTCAAGCATGTGGTTTATACGAGCACCTTTGTTTTTAAATCAAGGACGGACTTCAACTCCTCCACGTTAGACGTTGATTAAACGCAAACTCCAAATATCTTGCTGGAGAGCCCCAAGGTAGCTGCGTATTTTGGAGTTACCGCGATTAACTGCTTCCTGCTCAGTTACCAAGCCAAGCTTACCATCTTTCCCTTTCCTGAAGAAGTCCCATGTGATTCTGGGCGAAACGTCGAGTTTTCGTTTAACCATGACACGCTCCGAATCCGGAACACGTTTAGTTGTAACAGTATTAAAACTAATTCTACTAGCTCCAAAAACTAACTCCAAAAATTATTGTAAAAAAAACAATCTTCGTTAAACAAAGAAAGTGTTAGCAATGTACCCGGACCCACGTAACCTAAACTCAACCTTGTTGTCACTGTATCAAGTCAGCTTCCTTTAGCTTAGCAAACACGCACTTAATACATTAATGTACCGGGCCGAATTCGTACACAAAGGAAATTTGCGAATTGTTTTCGCGTACCGATCCCTTGTACGACGCTGAATATGGTTGGTCGAGTCGTACGATGACCTTGAGCGGTGCGAGTGACCTTCCCCATAATCGTTTTCGCTACGTATTGTTCGAGTGCGTTGTTTGCATACGTTCGTACCTAAAGTACGCGTGTTCGTACATATTACACGGATGATCGGGCGTAGAGAACCAACAACAACGTTTTACGAGTTGGAAATATCGTTGTGATTAGTACATGAGATGTTTTACGTATTATTTACGGGGTAGATGTAGGGATTCGTTTATTAGGCTTCATAGATATTTTTGGTGTACACTGCCGTTCAGTGAAGTTCGGTCATACAATAAAAATCTATTATATCACACTGTATAAAATTATTAATACATAAAATTAGAAAAACATTAAGCATACACTCTTTTCTAAGGGATTAAAGCCATAAATTATTATGTAAAGGAGAAATATTGCGACAACCACAATAAAGTCCCTTTTATTATCATTCCGAGAATTTCTCGGAAGTACCGATCTTTTGAAACGGGTCGTTCGGGGATTATTAACGAACAATACATGATTTAGGAAATATACCGCAGTATCATTCTTGTTTATTTATCACGGGCGTAAAGATATAAATTTGCTTCGTTTTACTGTTAAACGTGTGTTGGTGTGCGTCTGTCGTTTTTGCGCGAAAGTTTTAAGAAAATTTACTTCAAAATGGCGCGTGGCAAGCCTACCAGCGTAGAAAAACGTTCACGCATTATTACGCTGTTCGAAGAAGGATATTCGGGGCGACAAATCGCTGAAAAAATAAATATGAGAAGTTCGACAGTAAATGATATCATAAAGCGATATCGGACAACTGGAACTATAGAAAATCGTGTTCGTCCCGGAGCATTTAGGAAAACAACAAAATCTGAAGATTTGAGAATTGTATTATTAAGCAAACGCAATAGAAAATTAACAGCGCCGAAAATAACAGCCGAAGTCAATCGCGGCCGTGAAGAACAAGTTTCGGCGAGTACGGTAAAACGTCGACTTCAACAAGCGGACCTTCATGGACGCATGGCCATTCGAAAACCCTTATTACGTCAGGGCAACAGAGCAAAACGGCTACAGTGGGCCCGTTCTCATCTAGATTGGTCGTTAGATGATTGGAAACACGTGCTTTGGAGTGACGAGTCAAAGTTTGAGGTTTTTGGGCAAAATCGACGAGTTTATGTCCGAAGATCTAAAACCGAAAAGTGATCCCGAACTGCATTGTGGCTACAGTGAAGCAAGGGCGTAGTTCTGTGTTAGTGCGGGGATGTTTCTCTTTTGCTGGGACGGGAGATTTATGCAGAGTGCAGGGTGTAATGAGGAAGGAAAATTATTTTGCAATACTCCAGAATCATGCGGTGCCATCAGGATTGCGTATAATAGGCCGTAACTTTACATTCATGCGTGACAACGACCCAAAACACACTGCGTTAGTGTGTAAGAACTATCTAAAGGAGCAAGAACAGCACACCCTGAAAGTAATCACATGGCCCCCACAAAGCTCAGATTTGAACCCGATAGAGTTGTTGTGGGATGAACTGGACAGGAGGATCCGAAAAGCATGCCCAACTTCACACGAACATTTACGGAATATCCCGCAACACGAACGGATTAATATTCCACAATCCGTTTTAACAAAACTAATCGAAAGAATGCCTAAAATAGTTCGAGCGGTGATTAACAGCAAAGGAGGTTATTTCGATGAAAAAAAAATATAATGTTCAGTATGTTATATTAGGCCAGAATAACTTTTTACTTATTTATTTTTGTCTTTTTTACCTGTACATACAATAAAATTGCATTTTGTTTTTAGTTTCGTTTGTTTCTGTACCCTTTTCATGTTTTTTTTACCAACCCACCGAACTTCTCTGAACGGCAGTGTACAGTTTACTTATATTTGATATTCTATTGTCTGGTCAATCGGATCTATTAAAGCAAAATAGTTTTATTATTATTAAGTGTCACTTCCGGTTTACCGGAAATCTACTGTTTTAAATAGAATGGTGCGGTTTTCAATTCCCCGCTCTCCCGGCAATGACCTCTTTATTCGACGTGAACCGTTTTCCATCATTCTCTCATGTTTGGAAAAAGAACGAAGTTCAAATATGGTGGTTGAGGCACCGATTCGTTCCGTAATTGGCTTAGTTTGGGAGTAGAATCGGCAATAAATCCTGCACTATTATTGTCATTCCCTTCTCGAAATAATCAGTTAATTTGCGAATCCCAAAAAAATCAGCTACAGTGTTTGCTTCCCTATCAGTATTTCAAACAAAAATTTAATAGTAAGTAAAGGGCTTCCGAGAACAACCCTAAACGACTCTAGAAACAACTCCGAGGCAATAATCAATTAAACACCCAGCCATAGCATTTCGTACAATGCCTTCAGAGCGGTGCAGAACGAAAAATTCTAATCTAATTAAGTGTCTTGAACTTTTACGAGCGACAACGGCGATATTTTCTAGAGTGTCCTCTCCACGCTGTTCCGCAGCTCGCTGATCGCTGCACAGCCTTTGCGACAGTCAAGGTCATTGCACAGACGTATCCTTCGGCGAAGACGCGAGAGGAGAAACACGGCAAAAAAGAAGTAGTATAGTAGACGAACCTTACCGAAGAACCCAACTCATTTAAAGCTATACTTACATGTTACATGCGATGTTTACACGGTGTGTACAATAATGTAAATTATCAATTTCTAATTGTAAATTAGTTTCCCATTTCTTCTTATACTGCAGAACAATCTTCCAGGTGTTGCTATGTCGTTGAGTTCTCTTTTTCTTGCTTTTTTGCTCATTATACTGTCAGCTTCTTCAATACATTAAAATATTTAAATTTTAAATAAGTTCACATACAGGGTGAGCCAATGTTCACTTTCTAGCAATCGGATATGGCTTCTTCTATTAAAAATGAAGAATACTAAAATATCGAAAGCGATTAATTTTTTTCCCACCCTGTAGAATATGATCAACAGATTAACGGACTAAGAAGCAATGTTTTTCTGATTCTTGAACTGTTTGCCATCTTCAGGTTTTAACTCCTGAAGTTAAGGATGATATACGCCAACGAATGCTACAAAGCCGCAATAAGTCCGTTCGCAGGCTTTCTCCTCAAATAGGTTTCTTTTCTCGTCGTTCACTAGCAAAATGAACATTTTTTTTTATGGACCTTTTAATGAACAAATGTAATCCTCCTAAAACTAAACGTGGACCGAGTCATGATTAACCAGAAACTCGACGTTTCGCCCACAACCACCTGGGGCTTCTTCAGGACAGGGAAGGATGCTAGGTTACAGTTAGTGTAAACCACGTCAAAGGAAACTATCTCAGCGGGAAGCAGTTGATCGCGGTAACTCAGCATGTAAACTATGCCAGAGGCGAAAATCAACTGCGGGGATACGAGGAGAGCGGCATGCTTTTACATCAGCGGTGGGCGGCGTCAGCTGCTGATTGGATGGGTGTTGCGGTCACTGTTAGTCGAAGATTGGTCGTTACAGATGACGAGCTTTCATATGTCTGCGTATCTCTATTGACCTCCTTCTTAGGGTGTTTGAGGATCTCTATGGAGTCTCTAATTTTCCGATTGTAATAATGGAAGAATCACAAAGTATGGAGGAAGTTGTTTATTGATGATTCTGTTAATATCTTTATTATGAAAACCATTATTGATGAGGGCCTTTCGTACATTATTCAGCTCGGGGGAAAGATTGTTGGGTTCAAAGTCTGACACCGCCCGGTGAACCGAGGAGTTGCTAATAATTTTTGTAAATCACGTGGCTTCACAATGAATGTTATATGAATATTTTCAGCAAGACCGCTGCTAAAGGCTGCTGGTAAATTCAGTGTTTATCAAAGGAAGAAACACATTAAAATAGTGCTAAAACACACGGACAAAACATTTAAAACTGTTACAAAATTAACAGAACATATGTTCGCTTTAAGTAGAGGTCCATTGTGTAAAGACCTCGATTTTTTAAATTTTCGATCGAATATTTCAAAGATTTTCATCTTGGCTAAGAGGCCGCTAGATTGTTTTTCTTGCACTAAAATATGTCCGCCTATAATTACCCCCTTCGAAACGTAGGCCTACGACTCGTACGAGTCGATTTAAGCCGCCTGTCGACTGACGATTAGTCATCGAGAAGGCACTTTCTTAATTGAGGTGAACGACAACGATTCGGATATCCTGTTTGGTTATTTTTGGGAAGGTTTTGTCCGTTATTCATCGGAGAATCGTCAGAATTCCGTCTTTGTGTCTTGAAGCTGCGTTATTTTAATTCTAGAGCTAGAGTACGCGTATATATTTGATGAAATGGGGGAAAAAAAATAGAACTCTTAGACGTAGTGGATTATTTTCTTTAATTACTGTATTACGTTGAATCTAACGTTCCAATGGACAAAAGCCATCTTTTACAAATGAAAAAAAAAATTGACTAAAATTCGGATACTCTTATTTATTAGATTATTCACGCTTGTCAATTGTTTAATTAAGTAGTTTGTTGTATAGAGGTCGAGCAGCACCTGAGATTGAAGGGAGTCGCTAAAACGTTAAATACAGGAAGACTTGGAAAGAAATTGCTAGCCTCGGAATCCTAGTCTACCTAGTAGCAACATAAATATCGTTACAAAAAATATTTTTTAACACTTATTGGACATACGGGCAGGTACAATGCCGTTCAGAGAAGTTCGGTCGGTTGGTAAAAACTTCCGAGAAATTCCTGGAATGATAATAAAAGGGACTTTATTGTGGTCGTCGCAATATTTCTACTTTACATAATAATTTATGGCTTTAATCCCTTAGAAAATAGTGTATGCTTAATATTTTTCTAATTTTATGTATTAATAATTGTATACAGGGTGATATAATAGATTTTTATTATATGACCGAACTTCACTGAACGGCAGTGTATATATAAAGCAAAAAAAATTCATTCAAAATGATGAAATTCTTGGCCTTTGTGCAAGCCTTAATTCTCGACGGCCACGCATTAATTGCAGCACCCACTTTGAGCATAGGAAAGTTCTGCACTGCCGTGATTAGGGTCTGTTTTAAGGAATCAATGTTGAAGTATCTTTCCTGGCAGACGTTGTCACCCAAAACTATAGTTCAATAGCTTCACATCCGCACTGCCAGAGGGCCAAACTTCGGTGACAACGACGGACTCAAAAACTGAATCCTGATACAGTTTTACTGAAGTTTTAACGCCCTTTTCATAAAAATTGAGGTCTGTACGAAACGTCCAATCCAATCATAACTGATGCAAGATGGTGAGCTTTTCCAACCCGTAGCTCTCTCTCTTTGAAGAGCTATTGTCAACAATTGCCTTTTAAAAGCGCCATGACTTGATCGCTTTCGCGCTTAATTTATGTCCCTAATAAGAATTAAGCTAAATACGCGAATTAATTTCGACGAATTATGAAATTCTAAAACGATTATCGAACCGCTTCGATACCACTAAAACGACCCTTACTGTATACACGTGTTCTTGTGCGAAATGGTTCCTCGTCGTGACCGAAGATGGAGCGGCGGTAGAAATTCGATGTCAAGGAACTCGAACCGCATCGGCTCGTCATGCACTGGATCGTCTCCTTAATGGTGTAGCGTTGGCCGCGGTCAATTAAAACGTAAAAAACGGGGAAATTATTATTAAACGAAGATCGCGTTCGTTAATTAAGAAGCCGGCGTACACAACGTGGTAGCATTTAGCTACTTCAGCTATTATGTTCCGTATAGGTCTTAGAATATATGTATGTACTACCTCGAATTAAATCGCCTGAGATATGGGCGTGTGCTTTTAGACTACAATCCAGACTGACCGATAGACAGGCAGGACATGTAATGCATGTAATAGGTACGTGTATGCGTATAATAATGTGAATATGTAGAAGGGAAAAATAAGTACAGGAAATGCGGTTAATTTAAGAACAATACGTTAATTTCCGATCGGCCGAACAATAGCCGATATATTAATAGTTGTGACAAAATAACGGCGATGCATGAATAAATAATTTGATCTGAACTTTATCGTTGGATAAGAGAAATTCAGTTGAAGATTTTCACACGCCCTACGAAGAATTTACCAAAAAAAAGCTTTTTCTGATTTTTTTGATGAGTTTTTGATCAAGCTTTCTTCTGCATGTTTCGCCTTATAGCGTTTGCCTCAAATTACTAGCGTAGATTTACTATTTACTTTGCTTCTACCCCAAAATAGCCTACGACATCATTTTTTGGGGAGCATCCAGCTTCTACAGCCGAATATTTGTAGAACGAAACTAAAATGTTATCTCGAGACAAATTCAAAGCACAACTAACAATGAAATAAAAGAAAATCGTAAACGCCCAACATTTTTTTGAGATACTCTGTATACACCTTCCGGGCGTCTACTTCAACGACGTGACTTACCATCAATCCAACGGATGATAGATCTCATTCTTTGGATTTCCTCCTTGTTTGCCGCTTAGCTTATATCCTTATCCTTAAGTTAGAAACCAATCCACCGCCGTATCTGGAAGTGCATCCTTACTATAAAGTCAATATTTTTCTTCTCCTTTTAATCCCTTGCATTCTTTTACCTCTTGTGTGTCTTTTATACAATGCCACCCATAGAATTCGCACCATATTGAAAAGAGTTTGTTTTTCTTTATTTTTTTCTTTAAATCGTAATTTTCAGTATTTTTTCCTTTGGGTTTTTAGGTTTTTAAATAAGAAAAACTCATTTTCCTTTGACTTATTTCGTTATACTACGTTACGTTGTGCATCTTCGTAGAGATTTTCAAGCACTCCCAATCTCGTCTTGTATTATTTGCAATTGTTCTTAAAGTTTCAATCTCCGGGTTCGGGATCGTCCCTTCTTAGTTTCACATTTAATTTAACCAATATCAATCAGGGTTGCCAGGCGTGGCGATTTCTCACCAAAATAGCGATTTTATCCTTAGTTTGCGATTAGAAAAAAATCTTTGGTGGCCATATTCCATTAAAAGCTTGCGATCAGTGGCGCAGCATCTGTAAAACCTGGTAATCCTGATATCACTAAAGATATTTCTACCTCCCTTCCTATTAACACCATAACGTATCGTTATACACGCGTGCCCAAATAAATGCAACCTTCCTTGCTTTTCAATCGCAAAAACAATAAATCAACCAAAGAGCACATTATTTACGGGAGGTTAATCGCTACGGTACATCAGACGGGACGCGAACGTCAGATACAGTCAGGTAGGTAACCGTCGAACAAGGGGGACGAATGAAAGAAGGCGAAAAGCGCGCAAAACGAAGAATTTTCGCAGACACTGCAGCAGCGAGTACATCACCGCGAGAGACGCGTGGGACATGCGCGGATAACGCTGGATGGGACGCCGATAGGTTTATCCGGCGTTCGCTTTTGCTTCGCTACGCTAACCTATCGGACCGGGTTGCGGCAAACGCGTTAGTGGATGCCTTCTTCAATTAAGTTTTCAGCACGACTTCCAGCAAGCGGCGTTATCTTGCCTACTAATGTTTTAGGGTAGCTCTAGATAGGTTTTAACGTTAATGAAAGGAATTACAAGTTGGAAATTTTAAAGTGCAAATGTCATCTGTATAAGACAACAGTTAAAATCGTACGATTTTCGCAGTAAATGCAAAAATAATTCATTGTTTTTAACAGGTTTTAGCGTGTTCTTGTGTTGGGTACAAAAACATGAGGTGCCAAATTTTCTTGACGTTGGTCAATTCGTGGATTTCCATTATCAACCGTAGGTTGCCTTTTAATTTTCATTAGAATAATAATAATGCCGCAATTTCGCATCCACTCTTTCGCTCTATTCCCATCATTCACAGGAAATTTGAAAAAACCTATATTCTTATCTTTTTTATTATTTTTGAAGCAATTTGCATAAACGCACATATGATTCGCGGTAGTTATCTTTCAGGAATTTCTATATTAAACCGGATCGATGCTAACAATACGCTAGCTCAAGAGAGACTGAACGAGCTCCATTTTATAGGATTCGAAAATCTCGGTTCCCATTGGACTTGATGCGCCATCTACATGTCGAACGTTGTTTTGGTTCCGCATATACTTATAACACGCCCACTTGCAAGTACAAGGAAACCATCACAGACCGACGGATCACAAATATACATTTATAACACGCCTTCTTTTGAAATATTACCCAATGAGGACAATGCTAAGGTTTCTACTACAAAATCATAAAAAGATATTAAATATCCACCAATCGTAAAATCTTTAAAAGGTTTTTTTACTTACGCCCCTTTTTTTGTGATCATGCACATTGATATTTTAAAATACATTTTGGTGTAAAAAAAAGGAACGATTTGTTACTATATAAGAAATCTCCATTTTTATTAGGAAATGGGAACGGGGTTTCTAAACGCCCACAATTTGAAAATAAACCAATAAAATAACCGCCTAACCTTAGCATCTATTTAATTGCGTACTTTATGAGCAGTTGCACGAACAGGAATTAAATATTAATTTAGAATTAAGTTAATAACATGACAAACCTTCTATCGATATGTTACACATGGTTGAAATCAGAAAAAGAAGCTGCCTGACGGTGTTTACACCCAACATGGCGCGGATGAGAAATATAAAACTCGATAGTGGCCGAAAAGTCACCTACAACACACCAATGAGCAGAAGATCGATCCCCTATCCTGTATCTCCAATAATAATCGAAATTCTCATACTGAGGGCCAAAAATGAATCAGCCTAGATGGAGAAGTTATGAAGTAGATTATTATTACAATGTTTTTGCAAGCGCTATTGGGGGCTACTGGAATGGATGGAATAGATGCTGCTACTTTTATTGCGCAATAATTACGAAGAAGCTAATTTGTTGTTATTGTTAAAATGTTAAACGGTTAATATTGTTGGTGCGCTGTATCCCACAGAAACTGCGCTTTTACTTACACTATCCGACAAAAACATAGACGCGGTATCGTTTCTATTTACGAAACAAAGTTTATAGACATTATATAAAATGTAAATGAGGGTTATTAATACTTGTTATGTAAATAGTCCATTTATAGATATTTCTGGGTATTTATTGCTTTATGAGGGGTAATTAAGATTTTCCTAGATCAAAATAGGGGATTTTAAATGCGACGAAAATTTAGACCCTGCGCATTTATTACATTAAGATAAGCGAAAACGTTTTAATTTGATACTTCTTTTTATATGCAGCGGTTGTGCTGGTAAAGTGTGCACATTTCACCGCGAGAAATTATATTTTATAAAGTGTTTGCAATATGGGTAGAAAAAAACAATTATCCTCGATAGAAAGGGGTAAAGTTCTAGCCTGGCACCAAGATGGTGCTAGAAAGAAGGAAATTGCTCGTCGGTTACGAAGAAGCGATCACTGCGATAGAAATTTCCTAAAAGATTCGGAAAATTGCGGCAAACCAAAAGGCCAGGGGCGACCGAAAGCTGTAAGTGAGCGGGACAAACGCATGATATTGCGGCGTGCATCCAATTCTTCTGCGTCGGCGAGAGTTATCGCAGAACAGGCGGGGGTACAAACGCACGTGCGTAATGTTCAAAGGAGTTTAAAGGCGTCACCGGTAATATCACGGAAGAAAATGTTGAGAAAACCGCCACTTTCGGCGAAACACAAAGAAGCGAGGTTGAGATTTGCTGAAGAACACGTATCCTGGAAGAAACAATGGGAAAAAGTTATATTTTCCGATGAGAAACGTTTTAATTTGGACGGACCGGATGGGTACTCGCATTATTTTCACGTTCTGAGAAAGGAACCAAAAGTGAAAGTGACCACACTATTAGGGGGTGGATCTGTGATGATATGGCAGCGATTGGATTCCGCGATAAGAGTGAGATAGTGTTTTGCACGAATAAAATGACATCTGTGACGTACAAAGACTTATTGCGTGACAATCTTCTACGTTTTGCAAACCAATGGGCCGGGCGCAATTTTGTTTTTCAGCAAGATAACGCGCCAATTCATAAAGCAAAAACCATTACTGAATGGTTTAAAGAGAAAAAGATTAAAACTTTCCAGTGGCCGGCGCGGTCACCAGACTTAAACATTATTGAAAACATGTGGGGTGAATTGGTACGTCGCGTTTATGGCGGAGGCCGTCAATATTTCACGGTACAGGAACTGAAAACTTCAATAGTGACTGAATGGCAGAATATCCCTCAAAATTATGCGTTAAATTTATATAAATGTATTAATAACAGACTATCGGAAGTGATTAAGAACAACGGAGGATCTACGCATTACTGATCACTCATTTGTTGATTTTTGTTTTACATTTACAACAGAGCGTCTAAATTTTTGTCGCAGAAATTGTTTAAACATCGGAGTAATAATTTATTATTTAGTTCATATATTACTGGAGGAGATATTTTTAAGTTTATTTAACTTTTACGAATAAAAACTTAATTAGATATCTTGCTAGTTTCGCAAAGAAATGTTGTAACCCTTAAAACGCTTAAAACATCTTACCGCGTCTAAGTTTTTGTCGGGGAGTGTATGCATGGGCCCTCTAAACTTAACGGAAATTTTACAGAATAGGTCCCTAAAAGAAGGAAACGCCACACTTTACTCCAAGTAAATAAAAATTAAATTAAGCGGATCACTGAAAGTAAATAAACAGGACTTGTGATTATCTTTTAATTTGATATTTTAATTTTTTAAAAAATTAAAAATCTTAAAACATCCACAGTATACGCATATATAATAAAACAAGTTCGTTAGCAAGACGAACACATTCAAGGTACATAAACGCAGTATACGTTCTCGAAGTTGATCGTGTCTAAAGCACGCAGCTCAACCAATTGTATCATTATAAGTAATTCGAGATAATTCCTTTCTCTCACTTCAATGAACCCATTTGACGGGCGGATGCCATTCCGTTGACGCATCCCATAGTAATTGTCGATTTTTCACGACGGAACAGACAACGCGAGCGCAGAGCCTAGCGACGTTGGGAAGAATACAGCGGCCGTGAATACAGATGATTTTATAAGCATTAAGTGAGAATGAAATTACAGCAAGAAAAAAGAAGACAAAACTTATTCGTTTATATAAGCTCGTTACATGACGAATGATTCGCCATGGGCTGTTCTCACTTATTACTGGAGGTAGAAGATTCAAATTTGGGTAAAATTGCAAAATTTTATGCTTGTTATCTCAGGAGTCGGGAGATCTCGTCGGCCATGCGACAACTCCACTATTTTCGATCCTATTTAATGTTTCTTATGAGACGATTTCCCAAAATGTCCGTTCCAAAAAAAGAATATCTTTGTTTAAAGAATATTGGCCGTACTCCTACTAACAAGTTGCAGTACCTCAGTTGGCTGTGGCTAACATGAATGGTTGTTTGGTCTATCTTGATGTAAAATTCTTCATGCTCAAGTTTCGGACAAATCTCATTCTGAGGCCACTTGAGGTGTAGATGTTATTTATCCAGAACAGTCGTTTCCAAACTTGTTATGCCCACGGCCCCCTTCTTATAGCCAAAACTAGATCACGACCCCCCTAGCGAGCAAAGCTCGATTTATCTCGTATTAAGAGAGATATCAAAAAACTCTTAAAAAAAATGTAGACACCCCCAAATATAACATTTATACAGATGTTCCGTAATTCCAGGGTGAACCTAACTTGCCTGCTCTTTTGAACGGGACACTCTGTATATTAATTTAACTATTCCCACACCTTATATGTGCTTGAAATAATACTTTGCCAATGTTGTGAAAAAGGCAATATTTAGTTTGTATTTTATCATGGACTTTACTCGAAGCTCTACCAGCAAGTTTAACATTCAAATGGTTACGTGGTGGCGATGGTGACTCATTATACGTACCAACAAAAAAGAATACACCCGGTATATTTATCGATTGATGTAACCCGTTTGTATCGAACACAACGATCAACGTCGTGTTCCAGTTGTGGAATTGTGAAAGTCATATAAGGCAAAGATATTTTCTCAATGACTAACGCGTATGGTAGCCCAGAACCTGTACTCCTTTTTGTATGTCTTGCGTTAGAGTATTTATGTAGCCATTAGAAATTTATTACGATCGGATTTAATTGCTTCATATTGGTGATTAAGTTTGTAGACCTTTGTTCGTGCATGTCGTAATTTCTTGATGTGTTAAACATGCGAGTTCGGTGTCTTTGCTGACGTCACAATAGACCACTGGGAATTTTTTTTTTCCGAATGGTTGTAGATGACGCGTGTGTTTAAGTTGCATTTGGCCAAATTGAGTGATAAATCTTGCAATTAGTGATAATGTGGATGGAGGTCTCTTACACCGACGCAATCACCGTTATACAACTTAATTTGTGCTCAACACCAAAATATGCCCAACTTCACAAAAAAATTTACGGAATATTCTGCAACATGAACGGATTAATATTCCACAATCCGTTTTAACAAAACTTATCGAAAGAATGCCTAGAATAGTTCGAGCGGTGATTAACAGCAAAGGAGGTTCTTTCGATGAAAAAAAAAAATAATGTTCAGTCTGTTATATTAGGCCAGAATAACTTTTTATTTATTTATTTTTGTCTTTTTTACCTGTACATACAACAAAATTGCATTTTGTTTTTAGTTTCGTTTGTTTCTGTAACCTTTTCATGTTTTTTTACCAACCGACCGAACTTCTCTGAACGGCAGTGTACATTACGAAGGTAGCATAAAAATTTTCCGGATCCTTTTTTTGGTCAAATTCAATTTTATTTTCTAAACAGTAGTTGGCATCTTGTTCCGCAGAATAGGCCTTCTCATTCGATGAAAATCTCCGTCCTCCCAGCGAAACTTTGAGCTTTGGTAACTTAAAAAAGTCTCGGAGAGCCAAATCCGGGGAACAGGGTTGGTAGTCTATCAATTCGAATCCTAATACGGGAATTCTCCCTATGGCGACCACAGGAGAGCTAAATCGCAAAATTTTTAACAAGCCCCCACTCCGTAAAGGGGTGGATGAATGGTAGTAAAGGGTGGCAAAAAAATCTCATCCGGATTAATTTGATAGACTCACGGAAGGCGTAAATTGCAAAAATCAAAAAATCGTCGAAATTTTAGGGGTGGCTTTCACATCTCAAACTCCGATTCATTTCCTTTTATTAATCGAAAACAAAACACGGAAATCTGCCATTGAATATAAATATAACGCGTCCTTATCCTGTGTACGTATCCACCTTTGCTGCTTCCGCTTCCGGTGAATCTTGCGTCTTGTTTATTTTTAATTTAGTTCCAGCATTGAACATTTTCCCGGAAAATCTTTAAATATCGCAGAGCGAGATCCCGGGAATCTTCCTCACCATTGACAAGTAATTTTCCACCTTAATAAAATAAATTTCAGCAGCTCATCTTTCCATATTTTTATGTTATTTTGTGCGGGTGCGTATGATTAATGAACAAGCAAACCGGACTTAAACTGCGTAAAATCATGCATTTTAGGCAGTTTAATGTTGTTGCACGTTGATTTCTTTGCACGTAATAATACAACTTTATTTTCCGACAGATTATCGCAGTTCGTATAAAAGACAAAAACAGTTTTGGGAAATTTTTATTTGACCTTTTAAGCAATGCTGTATTGTCCAGTTGCTAAACTTTGGAATTCAAATGATCAGACGCATGCGTTAAGTGGCCATATTGTTAATGGTGTTCAAAACATAAACATAACCATACCCGGCGTCATCAGTGTGGTTCCGAGAGTATTTTAATTTTACCCTGTACCGCTGTTACCTTACAGTTAATACCGCAACATCTCGTGGTTAAACAACCTGAGAACTGCTCGAGGGATGGCTTGGAAAACGCGGTACGCGGTTATATCGCGACAGGGGCACTGGAGGGCACCAAGAAATGCTTAGATGGTCGTTTCGAAATGCTGTGGCACTAAGTGTGAGGCAACGGTGGCACGATGGATAGAGTTAAAATACTCTCGGAGCAACACTCCTTGCATTGCAATACTAAGGCGAACAAAATTTATGGACGATGATGGCCGTTGAAAGGTATTTTGCAGAAAAATCAAAGATTTTTTTAAATACTGGATTAAAGATGACATCTAAAAGTAAGGGACCTGCACTGAAAAATATTTTTTTATTACTGCTTTAATTTTTCTTTTCATGCCTAATCCACGAATGTAGAAACTATCCCTCGTAAATAGCATTTATGAATTTGGCACCCTTTAATTAATTATTCTTGAGGCACAAACACGAAGACAAAAAAAAATTAACTTGAGAAATCGTCGCTATATTCTGGTATTAGCCAATCAATTTGTGTTTTGTGCTCAAATTTCCCTTTTAAATTAATCTTTCAAACGTCAAATTCGAATCTACCATTAATGTAACCAATACACATGAACATCTCTATAATGGAATTGTACAAAAAAATCACGAAAAAATTCCATTACAATAGAAGAATGGAAGATGAATCATCCGACCACATAAATTAAAGTGTTTTTTTTTTTCTACACGTTATCCATGTTTGAATTTATAATCAGCTCCGCTTGAATCTGCTGGCCGAGGCAGCTGATGAATTTGAATAACTGTTTCACCTGCTGCTGTCTTACCATTTCCTTACGCACGTTCCAGATTGCTGCTAGTCCGGTATTAAATATTAAATGTGCGCATATTAACTTTCCTCGTAGTGATTTTTTTATGCTTTCGAGATTTTGGTAGTTTGACGAAGCAAATGTGTTTATATTTTTTTTATTTGTTAGATAAATGTTATCAATCCTACATTTTTCCGTCGTAGCTCCCAAAAAATCACCCGGAAGAAAGTAGTTGCAAAAACAAGGCAACCTAATTTATCGACAATTTCATCTCTGCAGTTCACTTCTTTCTTTATCCCTCAACCATACGGAGTATGTCAAGTGATTGTAAATCTTATCCACGGTATACTAAATGCATCATTAAGAGCATCTACCGTTAAAAACGTACAACCAATTAGCCTAGGTAGGGGTACGCAAGAAGCAGTCAAAGCCGGCTGACCGCATGGCAGATGGACAGCAAGCAGGCCTGAGCGAAGCTCGGCATAAACGCCGTAATTATTTAATTACGCGAATGTGTGTGGAATTTCACGTACCGGACACGTTTCGCCAACGTCGACAGATCGAAGATGTCGTCTGGTTGGCTTAAGCTTCGTAAAAAGGAACGGAAAAAATTTTCCGCAATGTTGATAATGATTGCTATACGAGGGTACTTTGAAAACCTTTCAGGTTAACGCAGAAATATTTGTTTTAAACCGAGTTTTACTTCTGAAGCTAATCGGTTTGTAAGACTTACAAGGAGATACGCTTTTTCCCAGCGATGTTTCCATCTCTTTAGTGCGTCCAAATAGCAGCTTGTTCTACAAAATAGCAGTTTAAGAACGTGATGAAAATCTCTCTCCTTTGAGCAAAATTTTAAGCCTACGAAACAGAAGAAAACAACATTGAAAAGGGTGAGTCTCTGCGATTTTATAATATTTCTTCTTGGTCTGGTAGTTCCATCTGTTGCTGATTTATTAATTTTCTTCTTGATCTTGACAATGCTCAGGTATTTCTGCCCATTTCTGGCCATTATCAGTTATTGGTTTTCTCTTAGTCTTCTGCTAAATAAAGGTTGCTTTGAGGGTATTTTGGACTCGCAGTCACATGTATTATGTTGCATCTTCTTGTGAATTTTTTAAAATCCACACTGCTAAATGTGGTCCATTAACGGTTCTTAAATATTTGGACATGCCAATTCTTTCAATCTTGGCTCTTAACTCAATACCACAATTCCGGTGTGGCACCACCAATTAATTTGAATATGAGCTACTTTAGCTTCTAATTCTTTCAATTGCTTTCGTAACTCTTGGTTTTTAAGCTTCAATTCCTCAATTTCCCACCTTTTTTCTCCCTATTTCGCAACTACTGATACACCATCTTGTTTATTCCCCCATTTCTCTTTTCCTACATTCTTCTTTGTTTTCAAATATGGACGTTGTCGCGCAATTTCTGCCTTCAGCTTATCAAGTAATGATGTCCAATTTGCCCCGTTTCAAGTCCCCCAAAAAAACCTCCCAAAAAAACAGTTATACATCATTTTCCCGGTAGATGGAACTGGCTTCATCCTCTTCAGAGCTGATTTGTCCTTCGCAGCCTTATTGTTTCGACTGTGCCTTAGCTTCAGGATACTGGCGTATCCAAGCTACAGTTACGCCAAAGCTCATTTAAATTTCGCTAATCAAAAATTTACGTTGGCTGTTTATGAGTCCTCATAAACAGCGTCCATCTCGGCTTTAATTTGCGAAGGCGTACCTTTCAAATGCAAAAATTTAATGACGGTTCGTCTGGCACAAACGACTGTTAAACAACAACTGAGCGTCCAATATGGCCGAAACTTTCAAAGGTAGGTGGCTTACCAGAACATGTTTTGACAAATAACATGTTGAGGCTTGAAACTTTTCAGATTATTTTAATTCTGAATCTTTGGGATTGAGGTTGGACGTTTCTCTTTTATAAAGGCTGGAATTTAGGGATATTGAATTTAGATTATCAATATTATAATGCTTTTCAAGCATACGTAGGGCGACACTGGATTTGTGAAACTTTCTCCATTTAAAGCGAGCTTCTTTGCACCTAACTCTGATCTATCTTTTTGCATGTTACGAAAAACAATACGTACGAACATTTTTGCAGACGGCTGTAAGTACCTAGATGCAATAAAGCTCGTCTATCTTATATCTCCCAATAATAAAATGTTATCAATAAAACGAGACCACAACCGTATAAAGTGAAAACTCGGAATCAGACAACAACTTATAAAGAGGTACTTACATCCGTACATACAATACAGAAGCACGAAAGCCGTTCAGACTCAGACACATTAACGCGATCTAGAATCTGTCGACATTGGTCTTCACTTCTCCGTCAACCCGCAGAAGGCTACCTCTTTTCTTTTTATTTTCGGTTCGTCTAGACTGCAAATGATTTATAAAACGGGTTATTTTTTTTTTGCGTTTAGATTCGACGGTAAAAAAAGGATGCATGACATTCTTAACGAGCGGGTAGGTCTTTTTGAGGATTTTAGGTATCATTGTGTTAGTTTTAAATAATTCGTTGAAACAGTTCATTGTTGTTTAGTTGTGTTGTACGTGGAGTTAAAGTTCTCTCTATCAATTTTTTTTTTGTTTGGGTCGAATCATGCGAAATCCTTCGATATGCTTAAAGATGTTTCTTTCTTCCGGTAATCACACGCCCAGATCCTCTTCAAATTGATGTTTTTGGAACAACAAAATAACGACCACGACGAAATTCTCCAAACCAGTTGTACGCAAGGTTCTCCGATGGTGCTTGATTACCGGAGCAATTCGAGGCATTGTTGTTATATTAGCCTTTACCAAAATCGTAAAAAGGCTATTTTGGTCGAGAACCACGCTCACGCTCAAACATATACGGAAGATTTGTACAACATTTAGAGCAGCTTTTTCTTTCGATTTGGTTATTCAGCATCCTTTCCCGAAATTATCTTCACTTGAGCACACAAATTTTCTATATGGACGATAGATGAATTATATTTTTTCTACTAAATCTAGAATTATATCCAAAGAATTTTCGTAATTTATGTGCTAAAAAATGCTGCAAATTACGAAAATTCTTTAATTTGCAGCATTTTTATGACGCTGGTCGTTCGTTATAACGTTTCAAAGTTTTGCAAGAATTTATTACTTCGACCCCTTATATCTAATACAGAAACAGCACGGTGTAGAACAGTCTTTGCGGGTAATCACAAGAGCCTTCGACGAAAGCGTAAAAAAAACGACCAACATTCATGCGCGCACAACACGCATACACGTACAATTCACTACAAGCGGAAATGCCGCCGTGGCGGCAGAGGCTCATCGCTATTCGGCGTTCGATCGAATGCAGCTCGGGCCGAGGTCGTCAGGCGGTATCGGAGTTATTTCCGGTCCTATCTCGGGGCCGTCGTGGCAACGCTAATCGGTATAGACGACACGGAGCGCTACAATAACGCGCAGATGTTTTTGGTCGGTATCAAAAGGAATAAAGACGTACGATTTTGGCCTATTTGTTGAGGACGAATTTCGAAGCAAACAAATGTGTATCGACCAAAATATTATATTTATATATATGACGCGATAGACGAAAATAAAATAATAAAAAAGGGTCTCGTACACTAATGCCCGTAAAGTTTTTTGTTTTCAAGATGCAGGACGTTTTTGATGGATTAGTCGTGGGGGAGTTGTACCATGACCAGTTTGTAGTCCCTATCTTAATCCCATCGATTTTTTATTTTGGGGATTTATGAAGAAGTGTATGGCGTAGAACTAAATAACGAAGAATAATTATATGAAGTCTGCAAAGAGATTCCGTAATAATCCGACCATACATTAAAGATGCCATCAACCATTCAACCATAAAGGCTATTACAAACATCTGTATTAGCCGGATTAGCCGGGCTCAAAACCTAAAATGAATTGAAGATATCAATCCGAAGAATGTTGCCTCAAATTAATTGTAACTCGTTAGATGACTTTTTCATGTTAAAGCAGTGTAACACGTGCAAATTATTCATACAATTTTTTTTTTTATTATTTATTGGTCATTACTGTCGATATAGATTTATTCGCAATTTCATCTCTCTTTCTGGATGATATATTTTTCTCATTTCAAAGAAGGAATTACTTGTTTGCAACATCTGTGAACTGTACAAACTCCAACAAAAATATTTACAGATCAAAAATAACTAGTTTAGTTACTTTTTCTTCAATAGAACTAAATCTGGCATATGTATTACCAACTAACAAGCGTAAAGTTTCAAAATCACTGTGTTACTGTCTCCTCCTACGTAGGTATACGGTGTCTAAATAATAGCTCATCTTGACGCCACCTGCAAGCTGACATTCGACAGATGTATGGTGAGATGCACGGCTACTTTTTCTGCTTTATCTGGCTCGTATGAGTATTTTTTTTTACAGAAATATCGTTTAAATCGACATTCCTGATACTTTTTTTCAATAGACAACGACCGTGAGAGCCTTCAATCCATTACGTATATTTTTAGTTTATAACTTTTTAATTTAATCTTGGGAATTATGAAATCAAACAACTCTATTCTCTGTCTTGTATTAAATTCATTTATTTTAAAAATTTAATCGATATATCTTACATTAATACAATAAAATAAAGAAAGCAATGTACAATGTACAATAGTAATAACACAGAATGAGTAGATTTTTACAAATATATACAGTGCGTTTACGGATAAGTGATACAATGGAAAAATTTGATTTATTATCACTTTTGAATTCTTCTTATTTGTTCTTTGCGGTGCGTTGAAATTGTAAAAAATCAACTAAAGTGCAGAAGAATTTGTGCAAAACGGGATCCTCCCATGCTCACAGATGAACACAAAAAGATATATGCGTATATGGGTGCAGCGTTGAATTATTTTGGAGCGTTTATAAAATATTTCATTGGTTTTTACTCAACTTCCTATTAACGCGGTTTGATCCATTCTCTGATCGCAAATATAGTTTTACAAAATCAGAAATAAGTCCGAAAGAAATCTGTTGAACAAGCAAAAACTATTCACTTGTTTTTTACTTATTGCATCGCCTATCCGTAAACACCCTGTATTTTATATAAGTAGATTTTTTTCTTTAAAATAAGATCTAATATATTAATATAATATAAAAGGATAGATATCGATTGTTTGACGATAAAGATAGAAACAGTTGAATACATAGTATTAATAAGAGAACGTGTTCAACTTTTAAACATTGAAGTTTAAAATCGTTATTGTTTGCTGTGTATACCGTGCGCGCCTTCATTGACGTCATAATAGACCTCTGTGTCAGCGGTGCTAGCTCCTCGGTAACAATACAAACAAATTTTATGGGAATGAAAAATTTGGAGTTTCCTTGTCTTATTAGTACATTATTTGACACAATCAACAAAGAAAGAAAAAAGTAATTCAATGGGTTCCACGATCAAGAAATGCAATTACCATCCGTCGCGCACGGTATAACAACAGGCTGTCGTGAGTTTTTAGGATCAGTTTCACCAATAAGAAAAAACTTACGTCAGCACTATACGCAAGTAATTTAAATAAACAAACGAATACCTATTTAGACGATTTAAAATCATTTTCACATCTTTGCTTATAAAAAAGTGATTGTCGTAACCTGCCTTGTCGCCTTGGATAATCTCCTAATCGAAGCCACCCTCGTACTCCTCCAGCATGTATTATGATGGATTCGATTGAGGAGGTACGAAAGGCGTCCATCTCAAGCACGTCGGATCCACCTCTTTCAGCAGAGTTCCGCGTCTTTTCACCCTCTCAACGTACTCGTCGAGGACGTCTTTCTTGCGCAGAATTATATGCTTACCTTTCCAGTACTTCATCATACCCAGCGCTTGAAGGGTCGAGACGATGTCGTAAGAGTGAATCGCCATCTCCTGGCTAATATCTTTCACTGATAGTTGGGTGCCGGCTGTCTTGCAGAGGTAATTGAGCAGCACGTCTTTCCAGTAGGAACGGTATGAGATCAGGCCGAGATCGCTCAGGGGTTTCTCTGGCGAACCGATCTTGCCTTCGACGCGGGTCAAGAGGTAACCTGTAACAAAGTGATGAAGTGGTGTAAATTTTGGCAATTACATATGTAGAATAGATCTAATTAGAGATTAGGGATTGTGTACGGCGTTCTTCAACGGTACAGAGTTGAAGATTTATAATTCGTTCTTGAATGTAGCAGCAAGAAAAGTTGATCTTTAATGCTTTGCAATCCTTTTAACTCTCGAGCACCTTCGATATCTGTTATACGAGTTTCGAAGTACCCTCTGCATTTACTGCATTAAAATATAAATAAGGTATTATATTTATGACCGTGGCCGTGCGGTACAGAATCGAAATTTAATTACAAGTCTCCGTATTTTTACGACCGCCAATGTACGCAGTGCGATACAGTCGGAATATGCGTGCCGTAATAAAACCGAGTGCGCTCGTTATCATTGCTCTCCTTTATACGCGTGAACTACACTCTATAACGTCTTACAGCTAACATGCATTATTGTATGTAATGCATATTAAGATAGGAAACAGCCATGCCTCGTTTTACGATGCTTAAGCTGAGATGGACTCGAGATATTCAGCGGAGTTTTCTCACGTTCGTCACGGTGATATTGGAGAATCGTATCTTCGTATCTTATGACTTAATCATGTCTTAAAAGTGGTCCCCTTATATAGTTTTAAGTGCAGCAGGAAGTCGAAGGAGGAACCTTTTTTGGTCATCAGTTATTGCCATATTTCAATACGGTACCGGTCTCCTTTCACTGCAGAGTTTTTCATTTAGTTCCATAACCTTAACTATAGCAAGAGAGGCGACCAATCAACATGTATTGCCTTCACTGACGTTACAATAGACCTCTCTACCTATCGTCATTTCTTTTCAACTCATTTAAATACGAGGATAGTATGATAACTACCTATGTTAAGGAAGACGTAAATCTATACACTTAGTCCAGCGATTTCTCAACTTTTTAAGCCATACAAATAGTAGGATTTGTCAAACTTTGCAAAATCTCTTCATTTGATGTGGACCGCTTACCACTAAGCAATTTCTTCAATTTCTTTTGGGCAGTTCCTGGAGCTGCATCGAGCCATTCTCTTTTATATAGGCAAAATCTCTTCATTTGATGTGAACCGCTTACCACTAAGCAATTTCTTCAATTT